>OY748289.1:15395310-15510071 GCA_963556515.1 Nudaria mundana | reverse complement strand
GGACCCCTGCGGTACCCCCGGCATTCACTTGCAAAAAGCGAGAAGCCTGGCCATCGCAGAGGACCCCGCATTCGGCGTTTCGTTCAGAAAGCTGGCCATCCAGCTGCACAGTTGAGGAGGTAGACCATATGACGGAAGCTTGGAAAGGAGGCGAAGCATGCCAGACTCTCTATCGAAGGCTTTGGCGATGTCCAGGCTAATCGCCAAGGGAACTCGCCGTGCCTTTCCATAGCCTCACCCCAGACATGCATTACGAATGCCAGAAGATCACCCGTTGATCGTTTTGGCCTCAAGCCGTATTGCCGATCATTTAGTAGCGAGTGATCTTCGAGGTATCGCATGAGCTGCTTGTTGATGAGGAGCTCAAACACCTTGCAGATGACTGAGGTGACAGCTATGGGGTCGATAGTTGCCCCGGATCAGACCGATCCCCTTTCTTGGGGATCGGTTGTACGTTCGCCCTCTTTCCAGACCTCCGGCACGATTCCTGTGGAGTAAGACAGGCGGTACAGACGAGTTAGTACAGGAGACAACTCAGCTGTGCATTTCCGTAGTACCACCGCCGGAATGCTGTCAGGGCCACTGGCTTTCCGCGTGTCGAGTGATCGCAGCACTGCCCGTACATCGCATTGCCTGAGTACAATGTCAGGCATAGTGTAGCCCACAGTTGGCGATGGCGGGGAGCTGCAGGCCACGGTCGTCGACCCGGGAAATTAGCCACAAAGAGGTCTGCGAGCATATCCGCTTTCTCTTGGGCTTTGTGAGCCAGTGTTCCATCTGGGTAACGCAAGCGGTGGAGACGGCAGAAGTAAGATTGCACGGCCTTGGCCAGTTTGCCAGTATCCACGGCTGCCCGTGGGATGGGAAGTGAGCTCCTGACCAACCCGCGCGATACGCTGGGCATCCGCTCTCTTAAAGGCCCTCTTGCTGGATTTTGTGGCCCGGTTGTACGCTGCTTTGAGGTGGCCCACGTTTGGGGTCGCGCACAGCCCGGGCCCTGATCCAGGCGCGATATGCCGACTATTTTTGTCGAACAGCTTTGGCACAATCTCGCCCGAACCAGGGACGGGGCTCTGCGGATACTGGCGACATCAGTGAAAGGGATGTAATATTCCATCCCTAAGCAGATCTCGCCAGCAATCGCAGAAGCGCTATCCGAGGGAGGCCTTTCCTCCAAAGCAGCGCTGGCTCCAGGGGACGGACGCATAGTAATCGCGTAGACCGTCCCCAATCCGCTGACGAGTATTGCCATAGTCGTCGTGACATTTGTACAGCACGTGCAGGAGGTGATACCTTCCATGCCAGCGTGAACAACACAGTGGTCCGGAACTACCCAATGGGGCTCCTACCGAAAACACTGTACTGGGCTGGGCGACTCGTCAGCAGTAAAATCCAGCAGAGCGGGCGCGTGATCTGACCTGTCTGGTATCCGGTTGATCCCGCATACCATCTGGGTCAGACCGTGGGAGAGAGCGAACGCATGGGCGGCCCTACCCGCATGATCAGTCTTGAGGGACCCCCAGCCATTCAATGTGTTGGCCATTGAAGTCCCCCAGAAATACTAGGTCAGCGTTCGGGAACCGCACCTGCGCTTCATCAGCCGTCTCGCTGAGGTACTGGAAGAGCTTTGTTGTCTCAGAATCCCCTGTGTGGGAACGGTAGACGCACACATAGATCTGGCTCATAGAGCCATGGTCTACGTGCAGCCAAAGGACAGAATTGGAGGGGTTCTCTAGGCAGCGCAACCGGTGGCAGCAAACATCCGCCCTAACGAACACGCACACCCCGGCTTTGTCTCGAAATTGTTCCTCGATGACATAGCCGGGGTAACACAGGTAAGACGTGTCGTCAGGGCGGAGTATTTGTGTCTCCGTGAGGAACATCACAGCGGGCCGTGCCGTCTCAAGGTGATGGTGGGACGGCATCGAGGTTCGCATGGAGTCCACGGACGTTAGTGAACTCCACCTCGAAAAGTGAAGTCGTGGGGTTTCCTAGGGCCGCTGTGTAACGTTTACTTTTTTTTTGTTGCACTGCCATTGTAGATTTTGAAGACGAAGAAGCGTGAAGAAAGGGCGACATCTGGTGCAGCAGTAAGTGACAAAGCGCAGGGGCTAGCTTTGTCTAGAACCGTGTGGTTAGGTCGGAGACGACTCGCTGGACGGAAGGGCTCCCAAACCCCCCTGATGCAAGGCCGCCGCTACCCCACACCGGTTACCACCCGGAGCAGCGATCCCACATCAGGATTATGCGCAACATGTGGGGCAGCCTCCTGGGGTGGTTGGTCCCAGGCGGGCCCCATGACTGTATTGCGGGCGGCCGCGGCAACGCCGTTGCTAAGGGTCTCCCTGGCCGGCGAATCGACCCACACCACCCACACTAGACTCCGTTTCGCCCCCACTGGTCCCATGCCTGCTGCACCATACATCGCCCCGGGCCCGGCGGTGCAGCTGCTGAACCCCTAACGCAACTCAGCCTGGGCTGGGTTACTTGGGGGGCTTTAGCACAGCTGCACGGTGGTACCCCCCCGAACCAACACTGTTGTACCACCTGGTACCAATGTAGGGGCCGAAGCCACTCCATAGGTACCATAAATTAACGAGCCTCGTCCGTTGATCAGCAGGTGCGCCACTAGCAGGTGAGGTCGCTGGGGCTCTAAAGATATTGGTAGAGCCCGTTTGCACCCAGCTAGAGCACCTTTGCAAATTACAGTTTCAATACTTAATATCTACCGGTTTTTAAATATTGTAAAAAATACTGCACGTTGTTCTTGCACGGTCAGACAGAAGGTCCGCTAGTATATTTAAATACTCAGAACGATAGCGTAAATAACAGTTTACGAAGGTACCGATAATACACTGAAAAACCGCTCTTACGTCCACGTAGAAGCGGCCGTGGACACCAAAATATAAAATAAAGGTTCTTATAATAGAGTAAATTGACGTTCTTTTGAAACAGCCTTTGCGTACCTACACACATTGATGTACTTACCGAATAGTACTATTCCCTATTCTGTGCGGAGACAATAATATACTGTTCCATTTTTAATCTTTTTGATAAACTCCCAGTGACCTGATAGAGTCGACAACACAATTATGTCGGTAGATATTAGCATATTTATAGGGTTAAGGTTATTACAACTCTTCAAATGTTAAGTAACTACTATATTTCTTACCATACCCGCTATATTTCTTATTATTCCCTTTCTATCCAAAGGTTGCCAGGAAGAGATCGCATATTATTTTTAAGGTATTATACCTACTATGTGTTGATTGACAACAAAGAGTATTTATCTTATCTTATTTATCTTACTCCCTGTACAGAGTGGCTGTACAAATAGATTCACCAGCCATGCAATTATTAGGAATATTTGACGCACTGAAGTATATAGCCGACTAGCGAAGCATACCACCGACAATTTTCGGTAGAATAACGTTACTTTGTCCCTCTGTAAACTCGAAACCTTTGAGTTACTAAATCGAATAATTACAAAGTGACACCCTTTTCGCCCTTTGTACACTAACTGTTATCCGCAAGCTTGAATCTATTCGTATTCTGTCAAATTGGATGTAACATTGAAAATAAGACTTATTAAACCCAAGTGTAATTAAAATGGCAAGCACTCTTACTAGTTGGCCTAAGTCATTTTCTGTAATTAATAGATTGTGTTAAAAGTAAATAAAATAGAGTAGGTTCTAAACCCCTATAAGTATTTATCTGCAATGCGCCCAAGTAGAATATAGCTATTTCATCCTTACATCTCCGATCTGATTGTTGGAAGACATTCCATTAGAAATAAGGAGTGCCCTTGTACAATGCTCACTCTCTTTGTAGTTCTTTTCTCTTTATTCTATTATTTTATAAATTATTATTTATTATTTTATATTAATAAAATATATAGATATCGCCCATGGGTTGTGAAGGTCAGATGGCAGTCGCTTCACGGAAAATATCGAAGTTCAGCCGAATCGCAGTTAGACTGGAAAGCCGACCCCAATTGAGCTGGGAAAAGGCTCGGTGAATGATGATTAATAAAATGAATAAGTACTTCGACGTATTCTGAAATAAAACCACTAGAGCAAAGTGTTATTCGTGTTTATTAAGTGAAACTGTGCATTCGATTTTAGAAAATAAATTCTTATACAACGTGAATGTACCACCGTTTTGAAAAAAACTATTTTGGACTCAGTTTCTATAACAAAACCAAGTCGAAGATTTACTTTGAAAACAAAAACATTTTTTTTATAAAATGCTTAGAATTGATGTAGTTTTTTTTTTTATTTTGCGGTCTCGAAGCCGAGCGCCTCTGAATAGCACTAGGAAGTTTTTTTAAGGCAGTGAGCTACCACCATACTCATTTGATGTCTAGAGACTACATCAATTATCAGGTTTTATAAAGAAATGTGTTTGTTTTTAAAAGTAGTACTTACTTCTATAATTTTTTTGTTTTTTGAAATGTTGGTACATTCACGGTGTATAATTTTTCTGGTTTCCAATATCCATGGAAACACATTCCCGGTAAAAAATGTTTTAGTTCCCAATTCAAAAAAAGGTCAATTTATTTATTCATCTCAATCTGTTCAAAGTAATATTCCGTGATTGATAAAAAAAAATTAAATTTCGAATTTAATTCTAAAACACCATACTTACTAAGGTAAAGGTACCTACTGATTAATGTGTAATAATGAAAATTTCGTTCCATTAGGGAAATTTTGTCAGAGTCAGTTCATGACTGTTCCATAGGCATACAGAACATTAGTATGCACGATAGATTCAAATGCCGTGAGGCGTCAACTCGCGTTAATTGCGTTACCAGCTGCGAACTAGCTCCTGAACTGATAACGATCACTATCTATTTATCACCATCATTTTGATACGAGCATAGAAATGTAAATTGAATATTTTAAGCCAATATTTATTCATGACAAATAATTTGCTATGATAATTATATTTCAAGAATTCTTAAACTATTTAAATAGGAATTCTTAAATTATTCAAAGTAAAATTTTCCCTTTAAGTGGAGTAAATAATAAATATTTCAGATGCGAAATGATGATGTTATGATTGTTAAATTTATGATGTTTTGAACAATTCTGCAACATTATTATAAAACCACACTTCGATTGTTTCTATATTTCGACCTCACGTCGGTACGTAAACCGGATCGGTCTTGATGGAATTTCCTAATATGCCCATGGTGAGATCGTGGAGAAGGTGTACCTAGTATTTGGCTGGTTAATTAGCTGTCGTCTTATTATGCGTTCCGTTTGACGTTCGAACTACCTTTTATAGAGTACGTCACTTCCTTCGCTTCGCTTTGTCGTTAAATGTCGCTTCCGTTTCCGCTGTCTAGGCGCGCCGCCAACACCCTCTACCGCTCTCCCCACCTAAGTTACCTTTTAAGCACAAGCCATCTGCTGATCATCATATGCTGAACATCATATTAAAACGCGTGCTAATTTGACAAATCTTTCGAAAATAATTTTTTCGAACGTCATAGGAAGCATAATAGAAATTTTATTCGAAGGTAAAATTGTTATATTATTTTACTAATTTAGTAGCTACCTACCTATTCCACTAGTAGTCGATCATATACACGAACAGTAGACCTCGCAAACATTAAAAACATTATTTCCTTGAAGGGAAATAATCCCATTACAAAACTCACGATAAAAATGTTTTCAATCAAGGAAAAAGCTCGTAGAGATTGGATAAAGAATGTGTCCGCTAGGCAGAGAGGAATACACATACAGACAGCCAAATAACAAAATTCTCAAGTCTCGAAATAGATAGACGCTTCGCTCATTCGTTCGCTCGGTCAATTAGGTATACACAGCCCTGATAATTTCTTACAATCTTCTTTAAATAAAAGGGTATTCACTAAGAAGTAAGTAAATTTATAACTATAGCTTAATGATTTGAAAGCTCTTGAGTGTCTATTCGGCATTTGGGATCATTAAAACCACAGTTATTTTAAAATAATTATTAGGAAGTCAACATACAATTCAGCATAATTCTAAATGTTACGTCAAATTTCGTCTAACCTGGAAGAAATATTAATTATCCCTTGTCAAGGGGTAAACGGGCATTTAAATTTCTGTTCTTTTTAATTAGAAACTCATACAATCTCGGAGATTGAGTCTCGTAGTTGTTAGAAACTCAGTTGCAAGGAAATAGAGCAATTTCAAAATTTACTTACTTTTTTATTTATTTATTTTAAACTTTTTACACAGTTATTGTACAGTGGCGGACTTAATGCTACAGGCATTATCTTCCAGTCAACCTTAGGGTGATGCAGATAGATCTAGTAGTAGGTGCTTAGCAGTAGTGTTGAAAAAAAGGTGTAAAAGTAATACACAAATAAAAATTGGTTCATATGAGTTTTCTGTGATATAATAGTAGGTAGCAAAGATGCTTTGTACATTTTGGGAGTTTACCTATTCCCTCTGTAATTCTAAGGTACCTAGTAAGTATAATCATAATAAAGGTCAAATTTAAATTTAAAAAATATTTGCAGTCAGTAAAGTGATGCAATAGTAGGTAGCAAATATGCTTTGTACATTTTGGGAGTTTACCTATTCCCTCTGTAATTCTAAGGTACCTAGTAAGTATAATCATAACAAAGGTCAAATTTAAATTTAAATTTAAATAATATTTGCAGTCATAGTTTAATTGAAGCTTTTGGTGACATTACTTACACTAATCTATTCACTATACTAAATTCTGAATGTATAGCATTGCCAACGTAAAATTGTATATTAACAGGAATCTTACTTGACATTTAATAAAAAATTACTTTCCATTGTCGCTCTTCTTTACGTCTCTAGCTTATCTCCCTTCAGGTAACTCTCATTATACTTTCAAGAGACTCTTCGCATATAATTTACAAAATTGTATTTGTTTTTAAAACAAAACGGTGGTAATCTCGTTATGCGGACTGTTTTGACATTTTTCTGTTTGCCTTGAATTAAAAGCGAGTCTTTTTGAACTAATCTTAGAAAAGGCTATCTTTTTTTGCTGGGTAATAAAGAGGTATGTATAGACGTAACTACGCAACGGATCTTGATGCGGTTTTCACTAATGGATAGAGTGGTTCTCGGGTAAGGTTTTTGTTTAAAATTTTTCCAGTAGGCGAAGCCGCGGGCGTCTACTACTTAGTTAGTATATAAAGCTATCCTTGTTCTTAGATTTCAATGGCTTGAGTATAAAAACATAATATAATTCTATTGACGATTCTTTAACAATGTCGGCTTTTATCGTACATAAACACAATCATGCTTAAGTAAGAAATTGCGTGCCAGAAGAGTGTAGGAAATTGGTGGGACGTCGGAGTTAACAAAACGGTTGTGTTTATGAGCTGGATATTATTATCAGAGGTTCACAATGCTTAGAAGCATGTTTTGGCATAAGTCTTTACTACATTAAACGTGAATAAACTTTACCATGTTATGCCGCTGTATTTTTTCAGTTCCGCTGTCGGTTGTACTTTCATTGGACGTTTTCACATTGCACAAAATCGTGACGATATCGCGACAATATCGCGACGATATCGCGACGATATCGTCGCGATAAGTAGTAAGCTGTAAGTAGCAGCAGTAACTTTAAAGTATCGTCACGAGATTGTGGAAGATGTCGTCACGATATCGTGTGTCGTTATCGTGCAACGTGAAACCGGGGCCTCTGGTGAGCACACAGGGATACCGCTGTAGTAAGAATTTATCGAGATGCACAAAGATTTAAATGTTTTTAGAATTTGATAGCATTTTATTAGTATTCTGCTAAATAGTTTTGAGGGTTATATTTAATTAGTAGTTGGAAAATATTTGAGGAAGTTTCGTAAATGATACCTAATTATTACTTTAAGTGTAAATGACAGCCAAAAGGTAAATTTTTCTTAAATCCTATAATGCATTTCACTACCGACATCATAGGTACCTACATCATAATCCCAAAAATCATTATTTCAGCAGGTTTGGACTCGCATCGTTCCCTCACACAATTGATTAACTAATAATAATCGAAGCCACAATTGTATTCCAAAATTAAATTTCAATTATGTAAGTTATAATTATTATTTCAGCAATCATGTTGACTTTCTGGTTTGTTCTACATTAATAAGTGAGGAAGGCGCAGCTGTTTGCAGTAATATTTTGAGCGCTGCGAAACAAAGCCAATATCTGCAAAACTTTTGGTTCGTCTCCCCATTATTTATTCAGAATCTTTTCCGTTTCTTTAACTTTAAGGGAGAAGTACTAATCGATATGGAATGGCAATTGTCATGAAATTGTATCGATATGGGTGTTTGTACATTTTTAAACTTTGTATTCGAAGTCGAATAAAAACGTGGTATGATTTTCTTTGATCAAATTGAATTATTCATACAATAGCGTTGCTCGACGGGAACGATTGCGGAATCGAAAACTCTTGATGAATAAATTACTGCGTCCGAATAAATCACGAAGGGGTTTTGTTGCTTGAAGGGGTGGCTGTTGACTAACGTGTCAACGTTGTTATGAAGGCGTCAAGGACGTGTTGGTCAAAGAAACGGGTAAAGTTACTCTGCTCGAGGTTACTGATTCGAAGTAACAAACAGAGTTATTATTGTTTGATTGGTCGCTTAAGACGCCCTTATTCACGCCTGTAAGTTTCATAAAGTTAGAGACATAATTATATATCTATACTTTACTTTTCTGTAGTGACTTTCTAGGTGCAGGACCGACATGATCGTTATCGGAACTTGTTGTGTGTCACTGTCTCGTCCGTTGTTTGGTGTATGTGACACCTGCGGGAGTGTTTAGTTTGGGCCTTTAAGGACTTTTTGGGATCCTTATGTACACATTTTAAGCACAACAGGCAAGAACACAGCAGCTGTTGGTCTTACCTTTTACCTTTCGACGAAAGGCAATGGATACATTGCTGATGTCAACCCACTCCTAATACAAGCACTCATAGATAGGGTATACTTGTAGTAGATATTTCTGATAGGTAATAACTTTATTCTTAAAAAAATAATTTTAATTTTAACATACAAAGAACAACATAGAAGAAAAAAACAAAGAAGATAATTAATAAGAGTCTACACAATAGCAGCAGTGGATAGGTTAATGCCAGATGCGTGTGAGATCTGATTTCCTCCGTGTTCATTGCTGTCTCACCGGATTACCGGCTTGACAGCGCTGATTTTGAGAGAACAAATCAAGTTAAAACGGGTAATATGCGTTATAAACGTCTCTCAGCAGCTTGGCCTTCATCACAAGTCTACAATTTCGGAAATTTAACATTTCACCTTAATTCTTGACCTTGTTCTGTAATCAAATTTTCAAGAACGCCATTCCCTTAACGAACTATTTATGAGTTATTTGCATTTTGAGAACAAGCTGCATGATTAATCGTCTGTTGAATGACATCGTGGAGTTAACAATGGTCTTAAATAGTAAAGTTTTGCTTGAACTACGTGTGCAACGTGAACCCTAATGGCTTAGGTGGTATTTTAACGGGTGTTTGGTCATGTAAAGTAACTAATCGTGTTGTCAAAGTTATAAAATATGAAGTTAGAAGTTATGAAATTAGGCTTGTCGATGGTTTTCAAATGAATTCTGACTCATATTTATAGCACACTGAAATATAGTTTGTGTATAGATGAGATCATCCCAACAAACAGCAACACGAGTAGTGCCGTGAACATTTTTGTATGTACGAGATGCTAAGTATATGACCTTCTATATCAACTCTATGCTCCTACCTATAAATACCTACATAGTGGTGACTACCAATATTATAAACGAAAGTCGTCTGCAGTTTTTGAATACTTGCGGCTTGCTATTTTAGTACGTTCGATGCGTACCAACGCGGTCGTCGAATACGCTGTCGCCGTATACGACGTTCGATGACAAAATGACATTAGCGAATTTAAAACTAACAATTTTTTTGCTACTGAACGAATTTTGTTCAATGCACATATTTCATTTTAAAGTGTACTATGTACAAGCAAGTAGGGTAGGTACTGTATTTGAAAGTAATGAGTTTGCTTCTACTATTCTTAAATATTTCGATAGAAATTATAAATCACAAATTTGTAGAAACTGAAGTAGAATGAGTCACAATTGTTAAATACTGTTTTTATCACAAAGCCAAATCTTTTGAATATGAGTACGGCTGGAATGTAGGCAGAATACGGGTTGGATGATTGTCATATAACCACAAAATCGTATCTCTTTCCTTGAGGGTGTATACAGAGGTGATTTTTACTACCACAAGGATGTTAAATAGTTATGCTGCTTACGTTCTTACAGCAACACTAGTTACAATAGGTGATTGACGCAATAATGTACTTATGTAATGCACCTTTTGTTTACCTTTTACTGCTATTCTGCTGTCACAGAACACTTATAAATATACTTTTATTACAAAATATACTAATGGAAGAGTTACGTCTAAGCTGAGCTAATACCCGCGCAATGTCACGAACGTGACATTATCTCGTCCTTTGTGACATATTTTTAAATTTTGTACTAAAAAGTATTGTTTATGAAATGTAATTTAAAATTGAAATATCTGTTGCCTCTTTATAGTTCCAAGTCTGGAATCAGACCACACGAATCGTAATCCCAGCCTCAACACTGACGTGAACCCATGTCAAACGTAAGCACTTTTAGGTCAGCTGGAGGGTTAACGATATGCAAGAAACTTTAATAAAAAAATCTTAGGCCTCTGTATATTCTTTGGTTTTTAAACCATAATCGTTGACCTTTCAACCCGTGAGCTCTTCTCTATTTTTAGAACACTCTATCTCAAAGGTTAGAATTTTTTAATCTTCTGAGCATACATATTAATCTTTACTAACACTCTTTTCTTTGAGAATTGAGACATAACTATTTTAAATAAACCATACACTCTAGCAACGACCTTACACATTCCCTATTCTGTGACTTTAGAAATAATATAAAGAATTAATAGTTCAGAAGAGAGAACATATCACATTAATAATAGATTACATCTTACTAATAGGTTTTGTTAAATGGTTCAGAAAGCCTCAGAGATCAATGGCATGACGCTCCAGATATGTCCAACAAGTTCTTCACAAAAATAAGTTCTTTATCACATATATCACACTTCACTGACAGGCAACGGCTTTATCAAAGTAAGCTTCGATCAATACTGGCTACTAGTCACCAACAAGGATTAGGCCGATACCTCACCGAGACGCCATGGCGACGTGGCCAGCGACGTCGTAACATAGGTAGTGCGGCTGTGGGAATTTAAAGAATTATTAATGTTAATTACGTAAGTACTTAACACAAATTAATAGCTTAGGTAGTTTAAAATGTAAATGTTTAGTATAAAATGCTGATATCCGTGCATTAGGCCGATACCTCACCGAGACGCCATGGCGACGTGGCCAGCGACGTCGCCAACTAGTTCTCATTGAGATATATCACGGCTAACTCACTTGGCGACCGACTGGCGACGTTGCCAGTCGGTCGCCAAGTGGCCACGTCGCCATGGCGTCTCGGTGAGGTATCGGCCTAATAATTCTTTAAATTCCCACAGCCGCACTACCTATGTTACGACGTCGCTGGCCACGTCGCCATGGCGTCTCGGTGAGGTATCGGCCTTAGGCCGATACCTCACCGAGACGCCATGGCGACGTGGCCAGCGACGTCGCCAACTAGTTCTCATTGAGATATATGACGGCTAACTCACTTGGCGACCGACTGGCAACGTCGCCAGTCGGTCGCCAAGTGGCAACGTCGCCAGTCGGTCGCCAAGTGAGTTAGCCGTCATATATCTCAATGAGAACTAGTTGGCGACGTCGCTGGCCACGTCGCCATGGCGTCTCGGTGAGGTATCGGCCTAAGTCTAACATCCATAATCACCGCAGACAATAGATGCTAGTCGAAGTGCATGTATTTGATACCAAGTGCCAAAACGTTGATACGAGTACTAAGACGTTCAAAGGGATGAATAAGCCGAGTGTTTGTACTGGTCATATTCGTAGCATCGTGTAGCCTGTGTTTATTCATAGCAACCAATATGCAGTTTAGAACATGATTCAATGGTTTTGTAATGATCTCGATTGTGACGTTAAAATAAACATTATTATCCGTTTAAGTACTTAATGCGGTTTTGAGTGAGTAACATAATCAAATTATAGAGGTGCTAATATTTTTTTTTTCTCATCCCCTTGAGAACTAAAGACACAGGCACATACAAGCTAGACCAGAGACTTTTTTTTTTTTTTTTTTTTTTTTTTTATATTTGGTTCGCCAAATTGACGCCGCCCGAAAAAAAAAATAAAAAAAAAATACCACTTTTTACCAGGCAACTTTCAGAGTGGAAGATAAACATCATGTCAACCATACACCTAGACTTAGGATTCCGCGTACGCTTTTCTTTTTGAGGTCCGCGCTCGCCCATTCCTCTACTACCTCCTTTGCCGAGGGCCTCTGGTACGCACCAGGAGGTATTTCCAGTGGCGCCTAACGGATTCCGCATACGCTAATCTAGACTGACAACATTTTCAGCCTAAGTGCCCGTATTTCCTTCATAAGGTAATTTAATTTGATTTATTTTAAGTGAGCCAGTTAAAGTCAATCCCCGCGATCGCTACCTACATAGATACCTACTCCAAATACAACACAATCTTGTCCAAACGCAACCTTATCTACGCCTTAATAGGGAGAGTTTTAAGGAACTGAACCTCCATTTCAAAGGCTTACAATAATATTTTAAAGGTTCAGTATGTGAGCATATTTTCCCAACAAAGTCAAGCTTCACAAAATTTTATCTTACAGAGAAATATTGCCGCTGTGGAATTTAATCCATGTGCATATTTGTAGAACCGGCTCTAGTTTGTATACTTTGCATTAGAGCGGTAAAACGCCCATACCTACGGGGCAACTTTCAGAGTGGAAGATAAACATCATGTCAACCATACACCTGTACGTTTAATTTATTTATCGAAGCATTCAGTTTCGGCTTTGACGTGATATAAATGATTTATAATGTCTTTCTTAAGAATGAAATTATAAATAAATCACAAAAACTGATGTCATCGGCAGGAGTCGAACCCACGGCCTTTCCCAAACAGCGGGAATGCTCTGACCACTGAGCTACGATGATGATGTCATCGTAGCTCAGTGATCAGAGCCGATTACATCAGTTTTTGTGATTTATTATTTTAAGCATACTCATTGCTTTGAAATATAAAAATTTTGTGATATAAATGAATAAATAAATAGTAAATTATGTAGTCGTATACGGCGACAGCGTATACGACGACCGCGTTGGTCTATGGTAGGTAAGGACAATAATTGGACACAAAACCATCCAGTCTCAAATTACCGGTAACGATCTGCGTCGCACGATACGTGAGGTCACCATGCTGCCTCTGCCAATCGTCCATGATAGGTCTCACCGCCGCGATGATGGTGGCACCCCACTTGGGTTGCTCAAGTCGCACCTTCCATGACTCCATGAGATCCTGTCGGAGTTGGGACCGCCGGTCATCGATTTCTCGAGACGCAGGCCTGTGGTCCCGCTCCAGCACCTCCTTGCGCCATTGGAACAATGACGCAAGGGCTCTCGCTTCCAGGTCCCATGGAGGGGTCCCGGCTAGGAGACATGCAGCCTCTCCGGAGATCGTGCGGTAGCCTCTTATTGTTTTGACGGCCAAGGTCCTCAACGGTCTGTTAAGGAGCGTTGAGTTGTTGGCCGTCAACCGCGCCGCCCATACGGGAGCCCCGTATAGGGCCATACTCCGCACGATCCCCAGGTACAGTCTCCTGCAGGAAGCGTTGTGTCCCTTTAGGTTGGGCATCAGTCGCGAAAGCGCGACCGATGCCTGTGTCACCTTGGGGACCAAACTTCGGAAATGTGGTCCGAAGTTCCATCGGCTATCAAGTACGATCCCTAGATACTTCATCGAGGGCTTGATGCCGATGCTAACGCCTCCCACATTTATGCTGGAACCTTCAGGTGGACCGTTCCGAGGTCTGTGAAAACACAGAACCTCGGACTTGTGCAAGGCCACCTCCAGTCCCAGCCGCCGTATCCGACCCACGACTTGAGCAACACCCGTCGTGACCTTGAGTGCTGCCTCCTGGTACGTTGCACCCCGCGCCGTGACGAGGGTATCGTCGGCGTAGCACGTTACGCCGACACCCTCAGGCAACGCACCCCGCAGCACCCAGTCGTAGCCGATGTTCCACAGAAGCGGCTCCAGGACCGACCCCTGCGGAACACTGCACGACACATCTCGCCGAGCTGGCCCGAGCCAGCTGGGGAAAGCTATGGCCCTCTCCGAGAGATAGGCCCCGACAATACGACGGAGGTAGAGAGGCGTTCCGTGATACACGAGCGCCTCCCTAACGCAGCTCCATGGCAAGGTGTTGAACGCGTTGGCGATGTCAAGAGACACCGCCACCACCACCCTGCCCTGCGAGACTGCTTCCTCCGTCAGGCTCTTGACGCGCATGATCGCGCTCACGGTGGAGCGTCCCCGACGGAAACCGTACTGGTTGTCCGCCAGGTCTGGCCCCTACCGTCAAGAGATGCTCGACGAGGCGTTCCGCGATAATTCGCTCAAAGAGCTTACACACCTCGTCGAGCAACACGATCGGCCGGTATCCGGACGGTGAGTCTACATGCCGCCCCGCCTTACGGATCAGGACCAGTTTCCCCGTCCTCCACACCTTGGGAAACTGGCCCCTTTCGAGGCATGCGCTAAAGAGCCCCATCAGTCGAGGCCCGAGTTCTTCGAGGGCCAGGACCCATGCACGGCCAGGAATGCCGTCGGGTCCGGGGGCAGTGATTTTCCGGCTACTAAGCCGGAGTACTGCCGCACCTAGCTCCCCCACCCTGACTTCGGGTACGTCGTCTTCACTGATGCTATCCGCGTCGGGCAGAGACGGAGCCATGCGCGGAGGGACGTGCTCCTCCGCGCTCGTCGGAAACAGGGAGCCCATGACCCGCTCCAGCTGCTGCGGCTGGAGACTCTGGGTCAGTGGGGTCGCCCTAGGTCGGAGTTTCTCCCTGACCTGTAGGTACGGGCGCCCCCATGGGTTCTGCTGCAGGGTCTCCAGGAGCTCCTCGCGGGCCGCCGTCTTGGCCCGCTTTATTGTCTCCTGGAGATTACCTTTAGCCTCCCTGTAAGCCTGATAAAGCTCCGTCTCTCGGGTTGCCGCGTCGTCTGGGCGGCGATGCCTCCGGCGAAATCTGGTGTACTGGCGGCGGGCGGAGATGCATGCTGCGCGCAGCTGTGCAATCTCCGGCGACCACCAGTACACCTGCTTCCCTGCCGGTCTGGGTGTAACCCTAGGCATCGCCGCATCACAGATTTGCGACATGGCTCTCCAGAACCACTCCGCCTCGGCATCCACATCGGCAGGCCGGTCCGGTGCCGGAATCCAGGCCTGCACGATGGATGCCTCCAGGGGAGCCTCCCGATCCAGATGGTGAAGTGCCCAACGCGGATCCGGGGGACTTTCTACCGGCAGTGGGAGGTCAGGTGGGGGGACGACATCGAATCGGATGTACCGATGGTCCGAGTGCGTCTCCTCACCCTCCTCCACGTGCCAGCCAGTAATACGGGCGGCGAGGGCAGAGGTCGCGAACGATACGTCCACGACCGAGCTGGTCCCCCGCCGCCAGAAGGTGGCGACATTCCCCAGGTTGAGGACCTCCAGACCACGTGTTCTGGTCCAGTCCTCAAGAAGCCTCCCCTTGTCCCTGGTTTCCCGGGAGCCCCACGCCTCACTCCAGGCGTTGAAGTCTCCCAGGAGCAGGACGGCACGCAGTGAAGACGACGTCGAGCTCAGTGAGCCATAGCTCAAACTGAGTCTCGTCCATTGTCGGCGAGATGTAGGTGGCCACGACTGCCAACCCATCATATTCCGCCGCAACACACCCGCGGCCCCTTGCAATGATAGCAAGGCGCGAGTGGTCTGCGGCGGACCCCCCGAAGATAAAACAGGCCGAGCCGTCCTCGTCCACCGTAGATAGACTACTTAATTTAAAGTCAGGGTAGACTTTATTTTAGTCTATCTATAAAAACCAGCCAAGTGCGAGTCGGACTCGCGCACCAAGGGTTCCGTAAAACTGCAAAACAATCACGTTTCTTGTATGGTAAGGTGAACAGAATATAGTAAATATTTAAGGGGGCCCTTTAAATATTTATTATATTCTGTTTTTAGTATTTGTTGTTATAGGTAGTTGTTATAGATGCAACTTTCAACTTTCTTACTATAACGGTTAATGAGATACAGCCCAAGACAGATGGACAGACGGACGGATAGCGAAGTTTCAATAATAATGTTCCGTAACCCGTATTTTCTAACTTTTTTGATAACTGTATTTGGTAACTTCCAAGCTATTAGCGTAAAGACAAATGAAATAATACCGGTTTATACTTCTATTTTAACGTGAATCCATAAATTTATATTATATTGAAATTTTAATTAATGAATTTCAGGAATTGAATGAAATGTATCAGTAAGTTAATATCTAATTTCAGTAGTGAAATATTTTCACATTGAAGCAGTGCCTAGTCAACAATGTTATCTAATTATACAAAATGTTGCATTTTAATTAGGGAAATTTTGGTGCAAATTAACTGATAATTTCCGCAGGCACTATCAGTATGCATGGTAAGTAGGAAGCCACGAGGTGTCAATTCGCATTGATTGGATTACTAAATGTAGGGTAAACAATGCTGCCATTGACGTTAGTGTTGCTATCATTTAGATTTATTTGTACGGATTGAATGAAAATGGTCCGTTAATTGAGATTTCAATAATTATTTCATCATTACTTTTATTTGTATTTAAAACTATATTACATTAATTTGTATATAAAACTAGTGTTTGTTGTCAAACTACTCCGAAACTGCTTGACCAATTATTAAGCAAATTTTTGTGCTTATTTGGAAGGTCTTAAAATCATCCGTAAACTATTTTCTAAACTCTTAAGTGGTAACTGATATGGGTGGCCCATCACTAAAGCAAAACCACGTTAACGAGGTCAGCTAGTTTCATAATAAAAAATTGGCACCCCCGTCAGGAACTAAGTTCTAATCCCATTATGATGATGATTATTATTAGTATTTTTTTTTTTTTTATTGACAGTTAATATCATATTCAATTTAATTATTAACATTTTTCTTTAATTTGACATTTAATTGATTCTATACGGACATTCCATGATAATATTGACAATCACTTTCTGTTAATTTATTTCGTTTGTTTTTATTTCAAAATTTAATTTTATTGAGCGGAGCGAAGCGGAGCTCAATCTTAGGCGACAAGTGTAAATCGTTTCTGTGTCTATAGAGCTGACCACGGAGGAATAATCACCGAAAATATCCTGGACATCACCGAAAAACCAGAAGAGTAAATGTTTGCCATGGAAATACGTGCGTCAACAATGAAAATAGATTTTTTTCATTCGATTAATTAATTTAAGTGTTCGATTCTGATTCTGATATGTAATAAATAACTAGGTGTGCACGGCGGGTCACGGTGCAAAATTGAGCTGAAGCGAGACCTAAATTTTTTTGTTTTATATGTTTTTTAGTTTCTGATTTCAGATATATGCACTCACGAGCATGGTCACTACCACCATGCAAAGTTTGAAGAAGATCAATTCAGCCGTTCAGGAGGAGTATTCGGTCAAGTGAAAAGCCTCGAGTGTAGTAATAGGAGCTTCGCCCGCCTTCGGCTCGTTACAGCTCAAAAACATTTGCTCCGCTCAACATTTGCAATTAGCAGCATGCATTGCATACCTAGTTATACATAATGTTACATAAAAAATATTGTATGTTTTATATGGGCATGTATCCGATTAAAGATTGATTTGAAAAAGAGACAGGGACAGAGGGAGAGAGAAATAGCTCCGCATTTACTTGCTCGTGTGCTCATTTGCTTATAGTAAGCTCGATACACACACGCACACACACATAGCATAGGTACGACATTTCATTACGTGTTGATTCCTACGAAAACGCATTACCCGTAAGCCGCGTTAAGGAACTTCGTTGCAAAAATACTTACTTACTTACTAGGAAGAATATAAGACTACCTTTTCTCCTGGTAATCTATTTCCGTAAAAATTGTGATGGAGAAAACAACACGAGCCGTGAACATGAGCCAGTTATAATATAACTAACGTGGAACAGTTTTTCGTTTCCGATCACGACAGGGACCTTTTCTGGGCATAAAAATGTAAACGTGATGCCCGAACAAACTAACGAACTAAACTAGGAAAGTTCAGTAGGCGCCTTATTTGGTTATAGCCTGATTTTTTCCAGGCACTAAAGTGCTGCTTTAGTTGCCAGCCTTGGGGCGGAAACTTATCTATACCGACCATCACAGGACCACCGACCTCTTACCACCGGTCTTAAGACGGCGAGCTAGCAAATCCGCCGGCAATGAACTATGGGGCATCAGCATTCGTCCATGTTTTCCATCAGTGGAATTCCAATAGGTATTCTATATCTATATCCAAGTGGGTACCTCTATGCAGTTGTTGCAATGGAACACATCTCCATATCAACCCAATTTTAGTTAGTTAGCAAAACTTCCCTTTGCTTCAAAAATACATTAACAAGGGAAGAGTTGTTACTTTAAAATGTAGTTATACCTCTTTGGATAAGCTTCCAAGTCTATCATTCAGGTCGCGGAGTCGTCATTTACCCAGTCATAATGTAAAAAATGCTTAGAAATTTATCAAAATTCTTCACATTTGCAGAATTTCGACAAAAATGTAGAGCTATGTATGTACGTAGAGAGTATAAAACAAAGATGCCGGGAATCTCATAACTTAGACTCTTGTGACATCCTTTGTGTTCACATTGAATTAATAGAGCTAAAAATCAGCTTAAAATCTCGACATTATTCCTCCGTATTATGAATGGTTGTAGGCAAGTGTCTGTATTGTACTTAATATAACATGATAAGTACAATTTTGGAAGGCTACTACAAATTATACAGTCAAACTTCCAAGTCCCAGGTAGTAGGGGCAGTTACCAGGAACTTTAATGTTTACCAGAAAGAACCTCGTCTGTTGATCGGCAGGTGTACCACTTGCAGCTGAAGTTGGCTTGGCTGTCTGTCTATGGAAGATTAGAACTACAACACTCCTATTAAGCCCAGTCCGATATTTCACAGACTTTTCTTCCAATTGAAGAGATCAAATGTTATCGGATTGGTAAGCTACTTATTCATAATGTGCCGAAGATATTCGAGGGTCAGCAATCCTATTTATTGATGTCCGCACCGATTGCGAATAAAAGTATAATTCGATATTGTGAGATCAATATTCAAAGTCTAGGGGTTGGTTATGTTTCTTTATTACAGTTTTAAAAGCGTGGTATAAAGAGCTTTAAATATCAAACATAATTTCAAGAAATTTGCTTTTAATAAGCTAGTTTACTCCTTACTAAAAAATAGAAGGTAAAATGAATAAAAGATAAAATAAAATTAATAATAATAGTTCTTAGTATGTGCTCTGTTTAAAGTACATATTAAAGTGATTTAAACTGTTCAAATATCGGCTTTAGATAGTACATAATATTGTTTGAAACTTTATTTTGATAATAGATTGTAGTTATATTGGATATGACCCAAACGTTACAAGGGTCGGGTAAAGTAAATAAGGGCCGCTATTGGCGGTAGGGTAAGCACGTCCGTTCTTGCTAGTAATAATTTTTTGAGACAACAAAAACATAGACGCTGAATCTAACCTTTTTCTTCAAATAATTTTATAAAAATAATGGAAGCTTTTGGGTAAAATTCAGCAAATTAGGTTGTCTTCTTTGTTGATGCCGCAAAATAAAACAGTTTTCTCCCGTTTTTTGCTATCAAGTTCTCAAATACAGAAATAATTATTGCTCACCTTGCAATGTTGTATTGATACGTGTTTTATATGATTAGTAATTTATACCATATACCTGTTACGAAGTAAATTCTTATGATTTACAAATGGAGCAAAATGTACCGATGAAAATTTACTAGAGTAATTCCGTTTTGACACCCAAAAAGCTCAAAATCGTTTAATTTAATTAAATGCATAAAGCTACTGGCGGGAATAATTACGATGAGACACCATCGACCATGATACATGTTGTATGTCATATCATATCTTGGATGTATGTTTACTTTACGTTTTTACGTTAATACTCGTAGATGTATGTTTTCTTGCTTCATAACTTTACTAAGCACTAGACAGATTTGGATGAATTTCTATAGGTAGCTCCCCTGAACAATCGAAGAAAATAATCAAAATTATTTAGAATGACACCATGACGGGTGATAGAGATAACAAAGTGATTACAATGATATCCATCGGTTTGGAAACAAAGTAAACCAGGAGCAACGTAGAGATAAAACTCCGAAATTTATGAAAGCAGTTGATTAATGATACGAGTATTATATCGAAACGATTACCTACGTAGCTAAAGAGAGAAATTAAGAACTTCAGCGATATTTGATGACTCAACCGTTTACAGATATTTATGGTTGATTGCGCAGCCTCCCCAAAGATGTCTCGATCGAGAAAGCTGTCGTCAAGAGCAGCCAAGAGGCTATTCGCTTCGTGTTTATCACGAGCATTGAGATGTTTCTGATAGGTACTATAACTGCCCCTTAAATCAAATATTTTTTGCATAGTTGAGCGGAGCGAAGCGTAGCTCAATCTTAGACGACAAGTGTAAATCGTTTGTGTGCCAACTCCTCCAAAACGGCTCGTCCGATTTTGACCAAATTTAGCATGCTGGTCGACATCATACCCGGGAGTGCATATCTCTGAAATCATGAAAGTAGAGGATAAAAAAAAATTAAGTAAATATGCTCCGCTCAACATTTGCAATTAGTAGCACATGCCTAGTTAAATTTACATCAGGTATTTTATTCTCACTGAATTATCTCAATAATTGAATTATCTCAATAATTAAAACAGATTTATTAGAAAATAAAAATATCAGTACCGCTGATGCCCTGAAAGCAGATTTAGGATAGGTCGGGTTATCCCGGACCTATCGTAAATCTGCTTTCAGGGCATATATTTTTATTTTAATCTACCTGCCTTTCTAATAAATCTGTTTTAATTATTGAGATAATTCAATTATTGAGATAATTCAGTGAGAATAAAATACCTTTTTTTTTTTTTTTTTTTTTTTTTTTTTTTTTTTTTTTAGTTTAAATTTACATCAGAATAAAATACCTGATGTAAATTTACCTTTCTAATAAATCTGTTTTAATTATTGAGATAATTCAATTTATTTGCTACTAGCGGACTTCCTCGTGAACCACTCTCTGTTTCACCCCCATGGGGTGACAGACCCAGTCTGTTTTTGGACTTCCGCATTCATACCACTGGTATGAATACGGAATTACTGTTTTTGGGTTCCTGATTCGAACCAGTGTTATTTTACCACTATTGAACAGTCATACACGAAAGTGTTATTCCATTAGTTCATTTTTATTTACTTAGATGTAAGCAAGAGCTTAATAGTAGATCACCGTGCTATGTTATCGCTATCGCTATGGGGATTCAAACTATGTTTTTTGCTTCGATGCAATATTAAAATAATAATTGTGTGGGTACTATACACGGTGTTACGTAAGGGTTATATCAACCCGAAGACACCCCCATCAGCTGATCACCCAGAACGCCTTTTGATATACATAATTATATAAATAATGTAATAAACTCAAGTGCATCCATTCTGACATTAAGCAGGGCTTATATATGATTGGTTTCTATTTTATTGAGTAAGATTTAGATAAGTAAATATGTTAGAGCACTCGAACTCAACGCCATCTAATGTCTATGTTTAATTTATATAAAAACTACAAAACTCCGGAGTTAAAACTTAGTTCCGCTATAACATGAAGTATATTACATGGGGCACACTAAAAGTTTTGCACTTCTAGCTAATCGGAACTATTTGAATGTTATGTTATGGTCCTCAAGATGGTCTACGAGGAGGGCGCACTGGTGCGACAACTAGGAGGTCGCCCGTTGCCGGAGCAGGTCGATCGCTGGAGACAAGAGGCTCGCGACGATCTGTTCCGGCAATGGGCCTTGATATGTGCGGCTCCGACCGCAAGCCGGGTGCTCGTGGGGGCCATCGGTCCCGTGCTCCGCCAGTGGGTGGAGCATGCGCAGGGGGCTCCGACCTACTTCCTCACCCAACTTCTCACGGGTCATGGCTGTTTTGCCAAATTCCTGTGGGAAGTGGTGGGGATCCTGTCGGAGCCCGTTTGTCATCACTGCGCAGGCGGTGCCGTAGATACGGCGGAGCATACGCTCGCTGTGTGCGCCGCCTGGGACACGCAGAGGTTGGCCCTCACGGGCATCATCGGCAGTGTAGGTTCGCTGCCAGCCGTCATTCTGTCTATGGCTGGCAGCGAAGAATGCTGTCTATCCGGCGGCCCGACTAAGGCGAAGGAGCAACACCGTGGATAGGTTTTAGTGGGTAGTCCGGCCCGTTTTCCATCCTAGGGCCGGGAGTCCCACACGAAGCCGTCTCGCTCCCCCCCGCAGTGAGACGGTGAAGTGCGCAAATGCATTACCGACCACGAAAAAAAAAAAAATCGAATGTTATATTTTTTTAAACGTGGGAGAGAAGCACCATGTTTGAGCACCGTGAGGCGACGGTTTGCTGAATTTGAGAGAGGTCGAGTTTCTTTACATGACGAATTTCGAGAAGGGCGGCCTTCAACTGCCGTCAACGAAAATAATGTGGCTACTGTTAAGCGGTTAATTGAAGAAAACTCGCGGATTACCTTTGAGACAATTCGAGGACTATTGGGAATTGGTATGAGTCAAATCCAGAAAATTTTACACGAAGAATTGAAAGTTCGGAAACTTTGTAGTAGTTGGATCCCTCATGAACTGACAGCGGAGCAGAAGCGGGCTCGCGTGGAATGGTGCTCACAGATGCTACTGAAATACGACCACGGACATTCTAATGCTGTTTATGACATTGTCACAGGAGACGAAACGTGGATTTATTGTTTTGAACCCGAAAAAAACAGCAATCTTGTGAATGGGTGTTTGAAAATGAGAACAAGCCAACAAAAATGAGGCAGGCGAGAAATGTTGGTAAAAAAATGATCGCGTTTTTTTTCTCACCTACGGGTCCCATCTGTACAATTCCACTTGAAGATCAAAAGAGTGTTAATGTCGAGTGGTATTCTACCATTTTTTTACCCAGGGTGTTAGAAAAAGTTCGCGAAAGACGACCCAAAAGACCGCGTTCTCCTACATCATGACAACGCTTCTTCACACACGGCCAACAAAACAAAGTCATTTTTAGCTTCCGAAAAAGTACAACTCGTCACTCATCCTGCGCATAGCCCCGACCTAGCACCCTGTGATTTCTGTATTTTCCCCAAAATCAAAGATTTGATGAGAGGTTTCACTTTTACCAACTCCGAAGAGGCAGTGATAGCGTTCAATCAGCACGTAGAAAACATGCCTTCAGATCTGTGGTCCTCCTGTTTTAAAAAATGGTTCGATCGCATGAAAAAATGTTTAAAATGTAAAGGAGAGTATTTTGAAAAGCAATAAACATAATATTTTGGTTTTAACATGTTGTTTTTTTAAGTTACGCTAAACTTATAGTGTGACCTACGTACAATCAACATTTCGATCATTCACTGAATGGAAGCGAAGGGAAGGTGGTAAAATGCATTTTTCTTGTGTTGGCATGGATGTGCCATAATATTTATAAGTTTTGAATGTTACTGTTGTGATTTTTTTTCTCTTTTGTTTTCTTTCTCTTTGTTTGCTTGTGTTCGCGTGACGTTTTCATTTCAATATATTATGAAAGCTACTATCCGGCCGTCCCTGAAAACCAGCGCTGTCTGTTTTGCACCACCACGCAGACAGCATTACGCTGAGGGACGGCCGTTTATTCCACACTAGTATTTACCTATATGTATTTATTTATGGTACATAATTTTTTGCATTATTTATTTTTAGTTTTTGTATTTTTTGTAACCTATCTAAGAGTTTGTTTTTGTTGTGTGGAGAAATAAATAAATCTTTCTTTCTTTCTTTTCTTTCTAACATTTAAACCTCGTTACCCTTAAACCGATGCAAAACGCTCAGGTAAACGCTAGTTCGTTTCTTAGAATAAGCCAATAGGCGAATAGCTTGTCTTTCTACATGCTTGCTAGTGTAATTGGTAGACGATTGCAATGACGTCGTCGTTTCTATGCAGTTGATTTTGTTTTATTTATTTATTTATTTAGAACAGCTTACAAGATATACACCGAGGCATTACATAATCATCTTAAGTTTAAGTGTCATGCATTTGGTGCTACCTTAATTACAAGCTGCCACGGCATGCAATGAGAAGCAAATTATAGATATAGATATGTAAAATAGAAAATTTAAGTAGGTACAATAATTTGTTGAAAAAGACATTGAAAAACTAAATTATATTAGGTATGTGAGTAACTAGTAATTGTGGGATGGGTTTAGGATAAGGAATTTAAATTTAACTAACGTTTGCCCAAAGATGTCCAAAGCGCGCCCCTTAGAGATACTGTTATAATGGTGTTGAAGTCGGTTCATAGGCGAGTGGAGTCCCAGATTACTTCTTGCTTTCTTGGGGATAAATAACCGGAATCTTGAATTACGCGGAAGTTTTTTCGGGGTACTAAATTTAATCTTTTGGAGAAGACACGGGCAATCATGAACTCCATTCGCCACCTTATATAGGAATATTTGCCTCCGAACCTTAAGACTGCGCAGCCTGAAATGATGCAATCCTTTTTTGTACGAAGTCAAAGTCCTTACGTTATGGCGGTGGAAGGTTATATAGATTTTAGTTCCAAGACGAGAGTTGTGCGCGTGAATTGTGTTTTTTTGGTAAGTAGATTTTAATATTTTATTTTGATTTTAATTTTATTAGTTTCTTTAAGATATTATGTCCATTACATACTTTTGTTTTATTAAAGAACAATGGCAGTTGCCCATACTAGCAATTGTCTGACACAAAAGATGAGCTCACATAAACGAAAAACATGTCGAACGATTCAGCGTCACTTGTAGACTTCATAAGTGAAGTAATTTTTCATCGAGAAAGCCGGAAAATAAAGATGCTTATTGTGTTTTGATATTGTAGGTTATATTGTCGTAATATATAAAATAGCACAAGGTCACGCAAAACAATATCAGAGTCCTTTTGACACAAAATAAATAAATAACAAGGAAATAAATCGGAGTCTATATAATAATTTAGTTATTTTTTTAAGAGTATTATTAAACCTCAGGCTTTGATTTTATTTATAGTTAAGATGTTTTATAAAACTATTGCAACTCAATCTGTGATTTTTTATTAGCTGTAAGTGAATTAGTTAGTTTAATATTGATATTTTATTTTAAATATTTTATATTTACCTATATTTACACTTTAATACATTATAATATCATTAAAATCGTTAAAAAGAGAAACTTAGACTTTAAATATTAGATTTTTACAACTCATAGTTTCATTATACCTTTTCTTCCCGACAGTATTACCAAAGTATATAAAATAATAAAAAAGTAGTAATGGTCCGAATCTGAAACTCAAAAGCAGTACTTCCGCATTCATACCAGTGGTATGAATGCGGAAGTCCAAAAAAAGACTGGGTCTTTCACCCCATGGGGTGAAACACCCACTTCAACACATAAAGCAATAAAATATAATCAAAAATAGTCGCATGCTAGTCCCTTACTAGTGAAATTTTATGTCCTAAAAAGGAATAGTGCTACATTATGTTACTTCGCCGTTTTTATACTCATACAACTCATAGATATTGCGCCTTATTTTAAATTTATAACCATTTTATAAGTAATTTCAAAGCTTTTGATTTTAAAGGGCTCTAGCAATATTACGTTATTTATGATCGCATTGCAATATACACGTCCTTTTAGAAATGAATATCATTAATACATTATTAAGTACTTTATATGGCAATAACCTAAGGGGATTTTTATTCGTCGTTACAACGCATACGCGCTATTACCCGCATGCGGGCTATCGACCAAGTTAATTAATTACATAAGTCATTATCTCGCATACTTCGTAACGACCGAGTTATGGCACAATGTAAATAAGCAATTGATCGCACTCAACACAAAAAAATCAGAGTCATTCATTAACCACAAATTTCGACACTTTAATAACTATAGTACATAATAGGAGATGAACCTATAGTCGTGTCCAGTTTTTGGGCTATATTTTTCAGAGCCTCATCCGTCTACACGTGCTCCACGTGCAAACAAGGATGACTTTGGTCCTGCAAATGCTGATAAAGGTAGAACCCCTTTAGCATTAGTCCTTTGAATGAATCCTTATAGGTAAATTTCTGTGATCACCACATTTCAAGTAGCCTAATAATTGATGATAGCAATTTATCTGTATATATCCTGATATACTACGCAATTAAGCCGTACCCGAGAGATACCCAATTAGTGATGTTACCTGGCTGTCGGCCGTATGTAGAACGATTATCATAAAATTTGACACCACATTGGTTTGTTAATCCGATCTGTCGCACTGATTGTGAAGGCTTACAATAATGTTGCACTCGTGTATTTTATGTTTCATGTTTGTTGTTTAATGGGATAAATCGTGGAGTTTTTCATACATAGATGTATATTATAGAAGAGAAGTCTAGAATACGGTATAAGAAGTTGATTTTAGTTTGTGGTGAAGATTATCATTATCGTCATTATGAACGTTACCCCTGGTGGTCACAGGTTGGTACAATTCAACTAAAACGTCAGATAACTCTAAGGTATCGTATCTTTGAAATAATAATAGTCCGATAAAATTTTAAATAGATGTACCTTAAAATCACTTAAAAATATTAGACGGTAATATTGCCCCGCGCCGGCGCGGCGCCGCCGGCCGCCCCTGAAAATACCTTCTGGGGTCACCAGAGTCGCCCGCAGCAATGGACATGGGAGCGCCTGCGATTCCACAGAATTAAAAAAAAGGAATATTTTCTCAACATAGATTTCAACAACAAATAGACATATAGGACGCAGGTATGAAACCAACACCCTAGTCATATTCAACGAACAAATTCTCAGTATAACTTTTCACCAAACATGAGTTGTGCGTGACACTTAATAACATAATAACCAGGGAAATGTTCCCTCGTCTGGTTTGGAACAACAACAATTGTACAGTCAAAAAGTTTTGGTTTAGTTTTTAGAATATAAATCAAACTGAATACGATATTTAACGATGTTCAAAACGCTTTTATACAACATCATTTAATAAACCTGACCTGCGACGCCCCTCGGCGTTTTCGCAAACGATATTGTTATGAACATTAAAAAAAACAAATATAATCATATAGGTAACAAGTACATACAGTATAATAAAACAAAACTATTTTGAAATATTAAGAAAGAAATTATAAATAGATCACAAAAACTCGTGGTCATCGTAGCTCAGTGGTCAGAGCATTCCCCCTGTTAGAGAAAGGCCGTGGGTTCGAGTCCTGCTGATGCCGATACTTTCTTTCTTAATATTTCGAGAATAGTTTAATCAAACTCATTGCTTTGAAATACAAACATTTTGAAATGTAAATACAAATTTACTTTTGAGCGCTGCGAATCTTTAATTGAATTTGATTGGTTAACATACTGTAAAATTACTTTTATCCGGCTATTTAAGGTACCTGTAGTCGCAAACGGACACGAGATTCGTTCCTACATATTTAAAAATACTTCCCTACTGTTAGAGAGAAAAATCTAATCCACTACAAATAAAGCGTTTACATCACTAATAAAAATTGATCCCTACTCTCTGGGTGATACTTAGTCTATTGTCTCTTATCTATAGTCACTTTAATAGCGTCTATTGTTGTTGTGTTTGCTAAATATTAAATATTGTGGCAGATTATCTTAGTATTACGCGTGGAGTCGAATACCTTCACGCTCGTACAGCAACTATCTGTTTCATTCTACAACCACCACCACCTTCTTAACAGCAAGATGGAGGGACGTGCCCGCCTATTTAAACCGCACGCGCAACGATCAAGTTATTATTCGACCGTTAGGAGACGCTGAGTGAGATAGCCCCGCAGTCCACTCAGTAGTCTAGTAGAAGCTAACCTGAGCGATACTCCCGCAGTCCGAAGGTTCAGCTAAGTATTGAGGTCTTTAGAGGAGATAGCCCCGCAGTCCCTCTTTAGATCCTCACACAGCGTAAGGAGGTGAGGAGCGATAGCCCCGCAGTCCTCTTCCACCTCAAATAGGGTTGTAACATTGTATGTATACATATATGTTTGTATCATTATATATAACAATAAACCAGATATATGGTCAAGCAAGCCAACAGACGCCTTTGATTTCTACTCTGGACACCCTAACCTCCTACAATATTGTATATCACGTCCATGATGATGATAGCTTAAGTAAATACGTGCCTCGGGAGCCTTGTATACCTTAATCACGTTTTTGATCAAATTAATTAAAGTAGTTTGACTTCTACGCCAGTACCTGTAATGAAACAAAAGCAATATTAATCTTCTACTATTTGAGTCACTTAAATCTGTAATTTTATATTGTGTATAACCATAATATAATCCCTCTTATCGCTTAAAGGGACTACGATATTAAATTATTAATCACACTTTGTAGATGGACTTCTCGTACTACTCGTATATTATTAATGGGGTAAAGGTACGATTAAGTAGGGGTCGCTTCAGATATCACGGAAACTTAGTCCAATGAGTTCAATATTAAATTTGATGTACATATTAGAAGAGCGTCCTACATACTTAATATTGAAATAATATAAACTATAAAAAAATATGGTAGGTGAGAAAATGGAAGTAAAATAATGATAATAATTTTTAAACTGTTTTCGGGATGTCATATCTAAGTATTCTTCATAATCATTAGGCAGGTATTTCACAAAGCGCGCAAAGTACAGGTAATGCTGACTGCTTCGGTGGCGTGGTCGGTAGTGCATCGGCTTTCGACGCTGGAGTCTCGGGTTCGATTCCCGGTCGGGACAAACTTTGTGTGATGACACGTACATTTCTGCCGAAGTCTGGATGTTGTAGAAGTATTTATATCAGTTTATCTAGTACTCACATCATAAGCTCTGCTTAGTTTGAGACTAGATGACGTTGTGTGAATTGTCCTAACATACGTATTATTTTTATTAGGTAGTATAGTTTTGCATCACAAATAAAAAAATATATAATATGTGTGATCGCGGACAGTATGTACCTAATTAGTAAATTTTATTTATTTTATGGAATTATTCCAGACTGTTCACCAGCTCTGTAAGTTAATGCACTTCAAATAAAAATTTACTCATTGACTATACTGACATTCGCTCTTTGATTTAAATCGGTTCATCGTAGAAGATCCTATTGAATCATGAAGCCTTAATAAGTAACAAGTAACGTGTGTTCGTTGTAATATATATGGTTAATGTACTGTGGAAGAGTAGGGTTCTGCTTGAAAGTCGGGTCCCTAAATCACGAACAAACTCGCGAGTAAGCACGACGCTATGGATGTCAAAATACAAAAAGGAATGGAAGTACAAAACTAGAAACATAAATAATAATAAATACATTTCTATAATAATCATAATTATAGTAGTAGTATAATCGTAGTAGTGTAATATTTATAATCGTTTTGCACAGTCTACTCGAATACCTACTATAAGAGACCTATATACAATCTTGTCTTGGTCTTTCGAAACACTAGTATCATAATTATTTCGTAGCCTGGTTTTGCTTCAGGCAACTTACCTCCTTTCAAGAATAACGTCATCTTTAATTAAGAAAATTGTAATTTCATTTAATTTTAAAACAAAGACGTCTGAAGTCTCTTTGTTCACAATCTTGTTATCCTTGAGTTTGCTTACATAGTGAAAATGAGATTTTAAAAAACCCGGTCAAATGTGAGTTGGACTTGCGCACAATAGGTTCCGTACCAAAACGGCAAAAAATTACGTTTGTTGTATGGTTATATTAATTATTTCATGTTTTTTAGTATTTTTTGTTATAGCGGCAGCAGAAACACATCATCTGTGAAAATTTTAAATGTTCTAACTGTTATGGTTCATGAGATACAGCCTGGTGACAGACAGACAGACGGGCGGACAGCCGAGTCTACCTACGAGAGTTTAAATCGTAGGTTACGTAGAGAACGAAGAACAAAAGAAATTCAGTAAGGATTTTAAGTATGTTCGTGAATTGTGTTTTCTAATACGCGGTGTTTGTCATATTATGTCTAGCCCTTTGTTTTTTGGTAAACAGGATCACGAAACTGTCACATGTTCCAGGCTATTATTAGTTTGATATTCGAGACATCGGATACAAAGTTTAGTGATATAAGTAATACTACATAGTTTTTGCAAGTAGGTTTTGTAGCAGTAAGAACTGTACCTATATCTGGGACCATGGTAGTGATTCCGCCAAACGAGACAGCGAAGCGCAGGGCAAATGTATGTATCCAAAAAATCTTAATATTGAAAGTCAAAAGGTCATGTAATATCCATCGTTTTCATACCTACTAACTTTAAAGCCTTTAAATCACGGTCCGAAAAGTTTGCCAGCTCATATTTATACCATTACGCAACTTAAATGGACGCTTTATTGTACGCACTTAGAAGTTCATTTAATTTATACGAGAAACATGTATTTAAGTTAAACTTAGTAGAATAACTTTATAGGGTCAGACAAGGACGCGCAGAGCTATATTTTGATTTAAAAGTTGGCAGTAGCAGTAAAATAGTAATATGAAGCAGATTTTGTCTAAACATTATATGCGAGGGATGTTAGATGGATGTCATAAAAGCTGTTATCTTTTTGGTTAAGCTGTAAATGTAAACGCATGCGTAACATGTTAACTATACACTCGTACGAAATTTAAATCTTGCACGCTGCCTATACGAAACAACGTTAATCTCTGTTAATTTTTTCGTTAAACTAAATGTTAAACCACTAACTTAATAAGTATTTAAAACCTTCATTCTACCAGTGTAAACAATAGCAATATAATTTTATTTCAAACGGTATGCCGTAAAATTGACATATAACACAGTTAACCTCAGAAACTTGGGATGCCGTTCGCTTCGCTCCCTTAATAGACCAACAGAGCGTGAGAAAGAGAAGTCTGGAGAAGGCATCATCATTCAAGCATTGCCTATGAGTAATAAAGATAGACTTGTTCTATAAGTAATTTTAATGTGACCAAAGCAGACAATCCAAATAATTACACGTTTCACAGGTAAATACAAATTTTTCCAGCAATTCTAAGATAACATAATATTTGTTTATGTCTTGAGTTAAGCAAATAAGTAAAGGGTTTTAATTATAAGTAGTACATTGATTACATTGTGCAGTAATATTTCCTATTCACAATCAAGAATTGATCTTATACAGGGTTATTTTTAATTAACTAGCATCCTCGCATAATAGGAGAATGTCCTTTCTCGATAGGGCTTGACCACCTGATGACGTCACGATTATCGATGTATCGATAAACCATGGCAATATGAAGTCGAATGTTATACGTACTTATAACATTTGCCTGTTTTTGTATTTTTAAGCAATGAGTTTGCTTAAACTATTCTTAAAATACTAAGATAGAAAATAATTTATTTCTAAATATTTTAAGAAGAAGAGCATTCCCCCTGTTAGGGAAAGGATTCGAGTCCTGCCGATGACGTCAGTTTTTGTGATCTATTTATAATTTCTTTTTTAATATTCGCCTGTTGTTGATCACATTAACGGGATAACAAGTAGCATATTATAGTCCCGCTAATGTGTTGCAGTGGGAATTGAGAAGAAGAAACGGGTGGAGCCGCGGTAGTCTGCTACAGAAGCTGAGCTGTTTCATGGTTATGTACCCACCAATGAAAAAATCTTTCGAATATATAATATCCTAAATGCTAAACTAACTTAAAGAAACATAGTTTTGTCATGTTCGTTGGTTCGTCTGTCCATTCTTGGCTTTCCTCCTAAACGGTTAAAGCTAGAAAAATTAAACTTTGCATAAATATGTGTATTTAGGGTAACCATGGGCTACAATAAAATAATGAAAACATTTTTTTTGGGTTGCCTCCCCTACATATAAAGTTAAAATGATATTTTTCTAACGTTAACCCCATCGTGTGGGGTATGAATAGATAGGTCTTTTAACAATATTAAAAAGTTGTAAAGGCAACTTTCTGATTTAAGAATCCGTTTTCAAGATATTAAACTTTAAAACCCATATTTTTATTAAAACAGGGCGTTTCCTCTAAAAGCTAAACGGCTGGCTCAAAAAATCTTTAAAAATCATGATGATAGTCTCATAGAATATCATCATGATTTTTAAAGATTTTTTGAGCCAGTTTTTCTTTAAAAATAATTAATGACATAGTCATTAATTATTTTTAAAGAAAAACTATAACAGATCAGATACTTTGTTCAGGAGTTATAGGCTATATAACATTACTACGGACTACACTTGGCCGGTTTTTTTAACTAATGCCAGTGTGAGACGGAGACGTAAGCTAAAAGTATAACGGATAAGTCAGATTCTGTTGTATTACTTAGAAATACTTTATCGATATTTTGCGTATTTTATACTGTACACAACACTATTTAATTTTCACTCACACATTTGCATTTTGATTTTGTGATCGCCTCTGAAATGTCTTTGTGTATCTTCCGGGCAAGCCACGCATAAGATAGGGTTCCGTAGTTACCCATAAAAGCCTCTGTAACTCCTGAACTAACAAAGTTATACTATCCGTTATAACAAAGTTATACTATCCGTTATAACGGATAGTATAACTTTGTTAGTTCAGGAGTTACAGAGGCTTTTATGGGTAACTACGGAACCCTATCTTATGCGTGGCTAATCATGCGGTAATAAACTTTGAAAGAAAACTATAGTTTTCTTTCAAAGTTTATTACCGCATGATTTTTTTCAGGTTCTTCACACCAGTCGTTTAGATCTTCAGAGGGAGGGAAAGGGGGATGCCCTGTTTTCGCAAAAATATACCTGCCTGCATTGACTGCCTCGGTGGCTCAGTGGTATGAGTATGCGACTGCCGCCCCCGAGGTCCCAGGTTCGATTCCGGGTCGATTCAAATTATTTGTGTGATCCACAGATGTTTGTTTCGGAGTTTGGGTATTTTCTATGTATAATATGTATGTATTTAGAAATATATAAGTATGTTTATCAGTCGTCTAGATCCCATTATACAAGCTTATATTAGCTTAATTTGGGCTAGATGACGTTGTGTGAGAATGTCCAAAAATATTTATTTATTTATTTATATTTATTTCTAAATCAAAAAATCGTCTTAGCAACCTGTCAATGTTTTTAAAAGACCCATCAAATGATACCTCACACGATGAGGTAGACACGAGAAAAAAATATCATCCCCACTTTACGTGTAGGGGAGGTAACCTAAAAAAAATTTTTTCAAAATTTTATTTTAGCACTTTGTTAGAGTAGTAAATATGTACATATTCAAGCAAAGTTTCATGTTTCTAGCACTACGTTTGGGAGGAAAGCCGAGGGCGGACGGACGGATGGACATGACGAAACTATGAGGGTTCCGAGATTTTTACTACGGAACCGTAAAAACTGACAAAAGTATATGATGAACAAAACAACAAAACAACGAATTGCCAGAAAAAATAAATATGAATTTTCCAATATCGTTAAAATTAATAAGTTTCACAAAGTCCACAAACAAGCTCAACAAAACTCATAACATACAGATCCCCGGATGAAATTAAAAGAGCGAAGTGAAATTAATTATAAAATGAGTACCTTCAGCAACCACCCGAGTGAATCTTCGGATTACATTTCATTATTTAGTCAGCAACGTTCAGATCAAAGCGAGTGCGAAAATGTTTAATTTGATGGTAATAAAAGCAACCTCTGGTCACAGAAAATTTTTAGTCAGTTAATTACCCCTATAATTAAACGAGGATTCTATAGAGCCCGATAGAACCATCATCGGACTGATATGGGATATTGATCGACGAGGCTGTGGCGCGTCTCCTATAACCTAGGACCAATAAGGTAACTGGCAAAATGTGGGTGTAGTGAACGCTTCTATCTATCCGTTTAGGGAGATAGAGACGTGATGTAATGTGTGTAGGTGTGTGTGTGTGTCGAGATATCCTCAGTTTGTATATACTATACGCCTTCTCTTTCTCGTCACAGAAAACTATTCGCTCTAATGCTCTCAGACTAAAGGTGTCGTAAAGGGTCAATAAATGTTGAATAATGAAGTGATTTGGCGAGCTCAGCGGTCCACCGTGAACCCATTTAAATACCAAACAGCCCCACTCAATGTTTTTACCTGGAATATTGTTAAGAAATATAGAGTGACTATAAGGGTGTAGACAGTTTCAATCCTATTAATAATGGGTGTCTCAATATTAACGCAAATGTAAGTAGAAAACAACAATACTTACGTATACTTCTATACTAATATTATAAAGAAAAAAGATTTGATTGTTTGTTTGTTTGAAGCGAATAGGCTATTTTGAAAATTCTTTCACTGATATGTAGCTACATTATCCCTGAGTAACATAGGTTAGTTTTGTTCGCACGGGAACTACAACTACGAAAACTATATTACGCGGGTGGAGTCGCGGCGATTTGCTAGTTGAATTATAAAATCCACCATAGGACAGGATTATTTATACCGATTTTTGAGCAAAATCATACTAAGCGTAAAGCACATTTTTATTTTGATGACTTTGTTAATGGCCGAAATTGCAGCATATGGGATTGGGCGAACCCATAATTATATGATAGCTGAAAAACATCCACAACGTGCCAATGTTTTCTGCGGATTTTGGGCTGGAGGAATTATTAAACCATCCCTAAAATATATCCCTAAAAACGTTGCTTTGCTTGCTATTGGTACTTATTAGTAATTTTCCGTATAATGTTTCGCTACGCAGCTCCGGTCTGACTCCATGTGACTTTTATCATAGGGCTATCTCAAATCAGGGGTTGAACACAATATGAAAATATTAACATCATAACTTTTTGATATATTTCATCTGTACAAACCTATTTGGTTCTATATGGCTCTATAACCTTCTTTGGGGCCCAAGTCATACTGTACTGCAAGCAGTGGTACCCCCCTACGTGGTACTAAGAAAGTGACTGGCGAAGTGTGGGGCGTAACAAACACCACTGTCTTACCCCTTCGAGTAAATAAAGCTACGTTTGTTTTTCGTATAAATTTAAAACTAATGTCAACCTGACGTAACTATTTAACATACATTCAAATGTAGCTTCTTCCTTAGGTTATCCACCGTATGGCTGCCAACTATGTAGGTAGATAATTCAGCCTCAAGAACTAAATCACCGTAGTGTAGGTAATGGCTTGTAAGCCATTAGTTTTAAATTATATAACCACGACATAACACTTGTAAATACACCAGTCTCGGTTTCTTCTAGCGTTCTGTACATAAATATTAGCTTGCCTATGTCCTTGAATTTGACGCTTGCTTTTTATCGCCCTTTAACTGAATTCTCGTTAGAATCTAAGAGTAAGTTAGTAAGTAAAAAGTTTTGATTTTAGTAATCATTTCATCACAAGAAAGCTATAATATTTTATTTTTCTTTACACTAACAAAGGTTTTGCAATATTTACAGAAATTCATTATGGTCGTTACTGACTGTGAAAGTTCCAAGAACGCTGACTGGGAAAGTTCCAAAAATGCTGGCTGCGTTGCAAACAGCCAATAATGCTGGTTTCCTTGGAGCCAAGAAATAACCAGCCTTCTTGCCCTGAGAATCACGGCTGCAAGTTTTGTAGGTGTACTAAAATTCAGTTGTACGATGATTAATATTAAAAGTTGTGTAACTTGATATACCTAAATAAGTTCACTATTAGATATATAAATTTTCACACCTAATTATTACACCAGTGAAATTACCCATTAGTAGGTCTCCTTGACAATTTCATGATTAAATGTGTTCACGCGAGTACGTAGAACAATATTTCATCGCTTTGTATTCATAAACAAAGACAGTCTAGTTCACCGATATAAGCTGAATAAATAGTCGAGTCGAAAATTCCGTCTGCGACAAGGAATCCATATACCTCTATTCGATTAGTAACAAGCTTGTCACGCTTTCTGGTCCACATAAATAAACATTCGTACGGAAGTCTAATTCGGAATAATAGTATTGGGAAAGGTTATATTATGTAATGCATTATAGTTAACGTTAAGTTTTGGAATGATATTTGGGAAGGTTGTTTGTACTCAATCACACATAAAACCATTTAAAAGGTTTAAATGAAAAATGGCACAAATATAGATCCTTTGTTGAATTATTGAAAACGTAGTAGGTATACTATTTATCTCTGTATTAGTAATTCCCGGTGAATTGAGAACGAAAAAAGTATGTTACAGAATCTTATTCTAAAACCTAACGCAGTATACGAATAAAAATAATATTGCTACTTACATGACATGTAATTACTACCCTACACTACTTCTGGAGTTAGCATACTTACTTCTTCCTGGAGTTAGCACTGTTTGCCGGAAAGCATCAACACTTGTTCTCTAAAGTGTGTGGCCATAAGTCCTATATCTCTAGAGATGTAACTAAACTCGTTGCACCAAAGTCTAACAGCACTCTTCACCAGAATAATTGTAGTAGCATGGCGATCAGACTATATAATAAGTGTACACAAAGTATAATATATAATAATAAGCCAGGGAAGTTCAGAAGACGCACTAATAAGTGGTTTATAGAAAAATGCTTTTATTCAATGAATAAAATTTGGGAATATAAAAATTAAAGAAACTTTAGTGATACGCACATAGTTTACAGTAAGTACATTGGTATGTTCCTAAATTAAATTTAAGATAATAAAGGGTATAGGCAAAATAGGTAATATTTGACATTATTATATTGATTTACTTTGACATTTTTATTTTGATTTCGTTTTAAGAAGACATTATGTTAAAATAATTGGTGAACATTTTGAAAAAAATTGAACCAGCCGGTGAAACATGAAGAACCGAAGAACCTTAGAAAGATAAGAAAACCTATGTCAACCATGTTTCTAGCAAATAAACAATTTGATTTGATACATATTACTACTTGACTTGTCAATAAATGTCAGTATCGTATCGCATTTTAGTTTACCTAATTACTTAAAAAAAAAAAAATACCTTGACAGAATTACCTGGCAGATTTGATTGCTAATAAGCTCGGTAGCAGCTGTCAATTATACTACACACGTGTACATTTTGTATGTACTACTATACTGAAACTTGTAGGTACACGACTAGATAGTAGGTACATACACAGCTGCACTAGCCGTGATGATAAGCTTAAAGTGTCACTAACATATTATACCCATGTAATAATTGTGAGAAAGGTCTGCCCTGCCTTTAGTAACAGTTGTTTGACTATAATCTTATTGTAAGGGTGTCAAAACGTTAATTTATCTAATTAGGTTAAATCGTACCTATATTAATTAAGTGTGATGAGCTTTCAAAGTGGGTTAAATCAAATGACGTAATTATTGAGGTACCTATACGTAAGTAACACGTACCTATTTGTAGAAGTTTTTCTTTTCTTTATTTTTTTACTATATATCTATCTAATAGTTCACTTTTTAAGATATGTACTTAATACCTATTGCAAAGGTTTACTATGCAAAGATTTTTTGAATCATTACGCTAAGATCGCGATAAGAGTTCAACTTATTCAAATAAATAGTATGACAGTATTGTTGCATTATTTGCAGCGCGCTCGCTTTAGTTCGACATAAATCCGAAGCTGCAGTGCTGCGGTAGGTAGCTGAGAAAACTTAATTATGCAGTACATTTGCTATCTGATTGCGCTATGTTGGGTATTAGTCTCAGCCTTATTGCATGGACTCATCGCATTCATTCAAGCCTAATTACGTTTTAGAGCAAAATTCTATAATAAAATGTAGGTACAGAGAGTTAGTCAAGTATATTATGATTATGTTATATCTGATTCTATCCTACATTCAGTGCCTTTCTTGTCCGTCTCGAAACAGGTAATGAAGGTTATTTCTAGAGGAAAAGCAAGAAGGTATATCGGAATCAATTCTTCCTTCCCCTAGCTAGACAGAGCCACTCATAGCCACGATTCGCATTTGAATTGCCTTATTAAACATCCTTTTAGGAATTTTTGTTAAAAAAGAACCTTTTAAATTCGGAAATTTGCTGATTGTTGCAGAATGTTTGAACGGTAAATTATGTATTTAAGCAGATTGACACAATTTGGAATAAAATTCGGGCATCAATTTGTTTTATGAATCTGAGCTAACGTCTGAGTTAGCGTCTAGTAATTGATCTACCTTTAGCGCTTGGGAACAAATGTTAACCTTCCCTTATAGAATCCTACACGTAAAGAAAAGGCCGTTGACATCTTTGACGGTCCAAATCAAAGAAAATTGTACAAACAATTTTAACATTTTAAATTCAAATTCAATCCACATTTCGGCCCCTGATTATTCTCAGGCCAAGAAATTAAAACTTGTAGAGAATAAAGTAAGGGAAGGCGACATCAGTGGGGCGGCAAGGCTACTTTTTAGTAGCGACGTGCTGGCTCCTTATTCTGTAGAAACTTTGACGGGCTTGCAGAGTAAGCACCCACCATCCGCAGCTGACCTCTCTTTCCCTGATCCTCCGAACAACGATACAGAAAATCTTGAGACTACTGCCAAGGATGTGCGCACAGCTGTTGACTCCTTTCGTTTTGGATCAGCTGGTGGACTTGACGGTCTGACACCACAGCACCTTAAGGATCTGTTGTGTCCGAGCGCTGGGGAAGCTGGTGATGCACTTCTGAGGGAGCTAACAGCTCTAGTCAACCTCATGCTCTCAGGCAATGTGGACAGTGGCAACACAGATATTTTGTATGGGGCCAATTTATGTGCCCTTAACAAGAAGGATGGTGGCATTCGTCCCATTGCCGTAGGTAGCACTTTGCGGCGTTTGGCAGCCAAAATTTGTTGTCGTTTTTATAGTACGGAGCTTACTACCAAATTTCAGCCCTTTCAATTAGGTTTTGGTTCAAAAGGAGGTTGTGAGGCCGCAATCCATGCGCTTGCAACATACCTTGACAGTAGCGAAGATGGAGAGGTCATCTTGAAAGTTGACCTGAAAAACGCCTTCAACTCTGTAAACAGGGACACCTTGCTGACACAGGCCAAATTAGAAACCCCCAAAATATTTAATTTTCTTTGACAATGCTATAGTCAGCCAACAAAATTAATTTATAAAGACCACCTTTTGAATTCAGCCGTTGGATGTCAGCAAGGTGATCCGTTGGGACCAGTCATCTTCAGTTTGGCCATTAACCCAATAATTCAAAAAATAAAATCCAAATTTAACATTTGGTATCTAGACGACGGGACCTTAGGGGGAACAGTAGAGACAGTTTTACAAGATTTAGCCCTAATAAAGAACGAGTTTCAGTCAATTGGCTTAGAACTGAACCCGAATAAATGTGAGATTTTTATATCTGAAAACACAGATAAATTAACAACAATCTCCAAATTCAACTGTCTGGCCCCCAACATAAAAGTTTTGGACAAAACTTCTTTACGCCTCCTAGGGTCCCCGATTTTAGAAGATGGCTTTTCCACTTTTATCGAGGAAAAAGTTCAAAATTTTGATCAGGTTATTGATAGTCTATGTAATATCAGTATTCATTCAGCTTTCACTATTCTTCGTTTTTGTATTTTCGTACCCAAATTTACACATGCCCTCCGTTCAGGACAATTTTGGAAAAATGTAGAAATTTTGGGCAGAGTAGACAACTTAATACAAAATTCTTTGTGTAAAATTTTAAATGTAAATATTAATGACCGGGCCTGGGTCCAAGCGACTCTTCCAGTTCGCTTGGGTGGGCTAGGTATTCGTAGAGTTACAGATGTCAGTCTGCCAGCATTTCTGTCGTCGGTCCATAGCACCGAAGAATTAGTCAGGAAAATATTGTCAAATACACTGATTGATTCCGAGGTGCGATGCAAGACCGATGCCATAAATGCTTGGAGGATGTCTTGCCCCGACACTGACCTGCCCTCACGCCTAGGCTCACAGCGACTGTAGGATTCACCGCTCTGTAAATTGAGAATTAATACACTAATTGACACTTCTGTCAATATTTCAGAGCGTGCACGCCTACTAGCTGTTGGAGAATGGGAGTCAGGGTTATGGATCCAGGCGCTCCCATCGCCCAACATCGGTACAATGTTGGACGACACTACCTTCCGCATTGCCACTTGTCTTCGGCTGGGTACACCTTGTGTATCCCCGCATCATTGCACCTGTGGAGTAGCCGTCGATAATCTGGGACACCATGGCCTTTCTTGTAGCAGAAGCGCAGGTCGTATACCTCGGCACGCTATTCTAAACGACATAATTCGTAGGGCTCTTTCCACCGCAGGTCTTCCGGCCGTACGTGAACCAAATGGTTTAGCACGAAGCGATGGAAAGAGACTGGACGGTATGTCGTTGCTACCGTGGAAGATGGGAAGGCCTTTGGTGTGGGACGCTACATGCGTTGACACCTTAGCACCTTCACACCTTCCAAGCACATCCGGATGTGCCGGCGCTGCTGCTGCATCGGCTGAAGGCTTTAAACGGCGTAAATATGTTAACCTAGAAGGTGATTACATGTTTGAGCCGTTTGGGGTTGAGACACTGGGGTCATGGGGTCCGAGTGCTCGCCGCCTTTATAGAGACATTGCTAAACGCCTAATCGATGCTTCTCAGGACCAGAAGGCTGGCTATTTTCTGGCCCAAAGAATAAGTATCGCCATCCAACGTGGTAACACAGCCAGCATTCTGGGAACCTTCCCAGTCGGCAATGACGCGGAGGATTTTTTAAACGATATTTTGTAATGTAAATATTTTTAGTCTATAATTATGTTTATTGTGTATATTGTAATTCTTATTGTAAATAAATTTTATTAAGTACGTAAAAAAAAAAAAAAAAAAAAATTAGTAAGACCTCAATAACTTACAATATTTCACACTCAATTACGTTGTCTTGGCTCAGTCGTTAGATTTCGACACTCACGTTCATAATACTCGTTTGTTTTCTCATGTTTATATGTGGCGCAGTTGTTCATCTTGAGAATGTTTGTTGAGTGTATTCTCACTTTTTTTTTTTTTTTTTTTTTTAAATTCCGCGGCCCAAGGCCGCGGCCGCTCTAACGTCCGTTGCCGGGCGTCCCTGGTTACTAGCAGAGGGTATGTCCAGTGGCGCCCGGCGGACTTTGACCACCCCTGTGGTCTCTGCGGGTGTTTGGTCGGGACGAGAATCCCGCGTCATTTGGGTCGGGTTTTATCCCGCGTCAGTGAGTGAATCTGGTTGCGTGCTATGGGGCAAAAGGCCCCGCAGCACGCAACCCTTCTAGCCTGTTTCAGTAAGGACGGTTGGTGGCGATCCCGCCGTCCTCAGGCCCCGATGATGGAGGTCGATGGTCTTGGGCGTAGATGAGTCTACGGCGCCCTCGACGCTGACTACGGAACTCGGAACTTCTGTAAGGACGGTGGGTGGCGATCCCGCCGTCCTCAGGCCCCGATCATGGAGGACGATAGTCTTGGGCGTAGTCTCGTAGTCTGGGGCGGCCTGGCCGCCGACTACGGAACTCGGCGGGGAGGGTACGCTCCCTCTCCCTCCCGGCCGCCTCCTTCGCGAGCATGACTTGCTCGCAGAAGGACACGGCCGCGTTCCACCTACTCCCGCTGGATACCATGGCTTGAAGCATGGTCCCCAGCGAGAGGGTATCCACGCCCAGACCCACTACGAGGTCCCGGCGCTGACTCGCCCACGCTGAGCACTCCACCAACGTGTGGAGTGCGGTGTCGTCGTCGGAAACCTCGCAGTGTTGACACCGGGGTGTGACCTCACGATGCATGCGAAACAGATAGCTACCGAAGCATCCATGCCCGGCAACCATCTGCGTCGCACGGTACGTGAGGTCACCATGCTGCCTCTGCAGCCAATCATCCATGATCGGTCTCACCGCCGCGATGAAGATGGCACCCCCCTTGGGTTGCTCAAGTCGCACCCTCCATGACTCCATGAGATCCTGGCGGAGTTGGGACCGCTGGTCCTCGATTTCTCGAGACGCAGGCCTGTGGTCCCGCTCCAGCGCCTCCTTGCGCCATTGGAACAATGACGCAAGGGCTCTCGCTTCCAGGTCCCATGGAGGGGTCCCGGCTAGGAGACATGCAGCCTCTCCGTGCGGAGTATGGCCCTATACGGGAGCCCCGTATAGGGCCATACTCCGCACGATCCCCAGGTACAGTCTCCTGCAGGAGGCGTTGGGTCCCTTTAGGTTGGGCATCAGTCGCGAAAGCGCGACCGATGCCTGCATCACCTTGGGGACCAAACTTCGGAAATGTGGTCCGAAGTTCCATCGGCTATCAAGTACGATCCCTAGGTACTTCATCGAGGGCTTGATGCCGATGCTAACGCCTCCCACATTTATGCTGGAACCTTCGGGTGGACCGTTCCGAGGTCTGTGAAAACACAGAACCTCGGACTTGTGCAAGGCCACCTCCAGTCCCAGCTGCCGTATCCGACCCACGACTCGAGCAACACCCGTCGTGACCTTGAGTGCTGCCTCCTGGTACGTTGCACCCCGCGCCGTGACGAGGGTATCGTCGGCGTAGCACGTTACGCCGAGTGTATTCTCACTTGTAAATAAACCAAAATATTTGGTAAAGTTCTGATTCACTGGGAAAGTTGCGGTGATGTTTTGGGTTCTGAAATTATATAAGTTCTGAATTTCTGAGATCATCTAATTATGCAAGATATTTCTTCGATATTAAGGGATAACACGCGCGGATGGGTAGTCTTCCTTTAGCCTGAGAAATAACTTTTTAGATTTCTTTACATTATTTTTATATTGTTATTATATTTTTTTAAATACATAGCACTATTTATACTTTTGATTGAAGGCACTTGGTGGAATCTACTACACATATTGCACAAAAAGCGGTAGTGGCAGTGGAAAAGTATATGTGTTTTTGTGCAAAAATACATAGCACGTCTTAGTTATAAACACAGAGAGATATACCCATTTACAACGAGAGCATCAGCGGCGGCCTTACTCATTGTGAGGCTTCGGGCGGCAGGTTTTTACGAGGCCCCCGAGTGCGAGTACCTACATCATTATTTGATTCAATATTTTTTTTTTAATCAATAAACGATCAAATCAAATGTTTTAAATAAAAACTATAGTTTAAAGAAATCAATTTTTGCTTTGATTGTTGCGCGAGGCCCCTGCAAGAGCAAGGCCCCGGCCGATTGCCCCGTTCGCCACCCTCTAAGGCCGCTACTGGAGAGCATACAACGTAGCGCATTTTTATAGCGTATTTTACTAGTCGACACACGTAAACTATTTGGAGTTAAATTCTTGGTTACTTGGTTAACAACTATCATCTAGATAATTGTCACACAATGTAACGTACATAATGGTAGCTTATTTTTTGATAAATAAAAATAAAACAAAGTACCTCACTTGTCTATTATCTATAAACCCAAAATGTACAGACCAGATTTGATTACTATGTGCTCTGTACACATTAGATATAATAATTATAATCGTGCGTTATAAGCGCTACACAGTAATGAATCCCTAGTACTTATACTCGTAATAACTTTTCCTTATTTTAAGTATTTATTTATATATTTATACTTTATAGTACACCAATACAGTAGGTATTCATTAATATGTACATGAAGCGTATTAAGTTTAAGAGCAATACAATGGGCGGTATTATTGCTAGCAATTTCTACCAGGCAACCTTTGGATGGAAAGATCCTTGTAGGAAGAAAAGGTAGTAGTGGCCATAGGTAAATAAACTTACAATATACGAGTATATACTCGTACGTAGGCCACACTATATATTAAGTTTTGCGTAACTTAAAAAAACAACATATTAAAACCAAAATATTATGTTTATTTCTTTTCAAAATACTGAGAAGTTTGATAACATACGTTCTCTATAACATTTCCTTTCATTTGAAGCATAACTTTGTAAAATCTTTGGTTCGATATTTTTTTCAAGGCATTGACAGTTGATGGTGGTTGTCAAGTGCGACAGGTAGTGCGTCAGGTTTTTATTCGTTCATATTCGAATTTATTCATGTAAGTAATGTTTTCTTATAAGAAAATATGATTATTTGGTTTATAATGATTCTATTTAGGTAATAGTTTTCAAAAAATACATCGTTTTAACTAATATATAAAGCCCCAGAAAGTTACCGATTTCCGAGTTATTTTTGCGATGTTTGTCAGTGAATACAGTGAAAAGTATAAATAAAGATACTTTTTGTCTCTGTAAATTCATTAGAACTCGTTTTGAGAACGATTATGTACGTAATTATATATTTCAGTGTAATAATAGTTAGATAAAATTTGGTGGGAAGCCGTTATAAATCGGCCGTATAGTTGATTTTATGTTTCGCCGGGTCGAGTTTTATGTGGTGTTATTATAAACACCTTGAGGTCTTTTATCAAATTATTTACGTTATTAGATAGCATAGGTCCTTGTACTTTGAAATTCATTTGAATTTTCTTGAAATTCATTTGAATTCTTGAAATTTAGCTAACAACGTGGTTTCCAAATTTTGGACTAATATATGATAAATAATTTGTTTGCATTATTATTCATTTTTTGGGGCTTGATCATCAAATATATATATATCAATAAACCTATTGCCGTTTACAGAATCGTAAAATATGGTTTGGTTGTAGAGTTATTCCTTTTTTTCTACGAGATAGTAAGACAACGTCACGATGTCATCACCCGCCCTTCACCCGCGCGTGCTCCATTTTTTTTAAGTTTTTGAGCGTGGATTGACAGGTTAAACATTTCTTCATACGATCGAACCATTTTTTAAAACAGGAGGACCACAGATCTGAAGGCATGTTTTCTACGTGCTGATTGAACGCCATCACTGCCACTTCGGAGTTGGTAAAAGTGAAACCTCTCATCAAATCTTTGATTTTGGGGAAAATACAGAAATCACAGGGTGCTAGGTCGGGCTATGTGCAGGATGGGTGACGAGTTGTACTTTTTCGGAAGCTAAAATGACTTTGTTTTGTTGGCCGTGTGTGAAGAAGCGTGGTCATGATGTAGGAGAACGCGGCTTTTGGGTCGTCTTTCGCGAACTTTTTTTACACCCTGGGTAAACAAACCATCGCCTCACGGTGCTCTAACAAGGTGCTTCTCTCCCAAAACCATTTTGAAGACGAGCAGCACAGTCTTGTGGAGAGAGAGAACTTTTAAAATCATAAAAAATCATCGCTCTAAAATCTTTTCGACTTAATTCCATTTTCGTTGCATACGTAGAACTTTGATGTGTGATAAAAAACAATTGACAAATGATTTCCCGCCAATTGCTTTTTTATTACTAAGAAGGTTGCAACGTTTAAAAAAATGTAACATTCGAAATTCAAATCGTTCCGAGTAGCTATAAGTGCAAAACTTTTAGTGTGCTCTGTGCCCCATGCACATACAAAATTATGGGCATATAAACTACATATGGGTATACACACATGAATACACATACACACATACATACATACATACATACACACATACATACATACATACATACTTAGATATATAATAATTATGTACATGATACAGAGGAGAAGTATTTGTACATACCAAAGTAAGCTACCAATGCTACCAATGTAAGTAACGTGATTTAAATTAAATTAAAATGAAGTAAAGAAAACACGATGCAGTCCAAAATGTTAACTGAAAATGTCTTGGACGTTTGCAAATGTAATGTAAATGAGGAGGTGACTGAGTGAAGCGAAACACATGTCACATGATAACGTCAACGTAATTTTACACGCTTATGAATTCACAGCTGTGATGTTTACTTAGCTTATGCAATAACTAAATATATTAATATTTATAGCACTGGTGAACTGGGGAAGCGCCCATGTTAATATAAAAGCAATATTAGTATATAAGAGTAGGTAATACTGCTGAAAATAAAATTATTCAAATAACGTTATAAGAATTTTGTATGGCAAGATGGAACTGCAAGTAATTCAATTTACTTGAATGTATCAAGAAGGCTTGATATAAATTAATATATACTTAAAGTACTATACCTACCTATAGCTTTAGAAAGAGATTTTATGAAATAGTTTTATCTAGAAAACTGTTCCACAAAATCTTTTTCTAAAACCCGTATACTGTACGTTCGCGAGTTAACTGAATATCTTAACTTTGAATGCTGTACGTATATAGCGCATGTGAGAGTCGGAGTCTCAGGTTCGATTCCCAGAACTGAGCCACTTCTATTCAAAGAACCACTTCTATTCAAAATTGGTAAATATTTGTGTAATTCGAATTTGAGTGTTTCCTATTTAATAAAATTATTAGTACCATCACTACTACTACACACAACTTAGCATAAGTTATGTACGTAACCTCATACCTATATTTATACTGTTACTTTTTTCCTTTATGTAATTCCTACCTACATATACACAAATGCAAAGCTCCGCTTATCCCTCGCGAACTGTACCTATTTAATTGTGTATCTCAAAAACAAACTATCGGCTAAAACTATACAATAAAGTAGCGTCAACACAAATAGCAAATACAATCTAAGCCCAGCAACTGAGAATCACATTTACTAGGATAGCAACACTCATTTAGATACAGAAATACGAAATTTGGCTTTGCGTTAATTTCTCCACTATTCAAATGTAACTTCACACATTAAAGTTAATTAGTTATCCGTTTAGACACCAGAAGGAACCAAAGTGCCATGGAGTTGTAAGATAAATTTGTTTAATATTAATGACCATTAAAAACTGTTTGCGCAGTTGGTAATGTTCCTGTATTTATACATAATGTTTGTTTTAAATTTTGTATTTTGTTTTATTAGTTTTATTTATCCACTGAGCCTTTTTTCCAACCTAGTTGGGGTCGGCTTTCCAGTCTAACTACGAGGCGGCTGAACTTCGATGTTTTCTGTAAAGCGACTAACCATATGCGATATCGAAGCTCTGTAGCTCTATTTGTAAACAATTACATATGATACTATATGATAACCGTAATAGAGCAACAGTCGGTTGAGGTACGTAAATGCTACGAAACGTAGCGTGACGTAGCGTATGGCACTGGCTATTGTTGTTTCGCCACCCAATACTACAAAAGGCTAAATGCAATAATCTTTTCGATATACATACTGTTATAATATTATTTCTGTGAAATTTTCACAGATCTGAAACTGACATTATTTCACCACAGATCACAAATAATGATACTGTCACAAACATCAATCTTTTATCGACCAATTTCCGATAAATATAGTTCGTACAAAGTAATGTAGGTAGACTTTGTAGCTTTGATTTCATTCCAATATCTACCACATATAAATTGTAATATTTTGGAAGTAGTATATACTGGCAATGATTCTGAGACGCACAAGACTTTAATTGGCTGTGCCACACCGGTGGGCACGTAAGATTTTGTTGCCTTTCATCAACATTTCATCGCAAGGTAACGGATTACAAATTTAGTTTTCAAAATTATAATATTACTGCTTATTTTATTAAATTAATTCGGCCATTTTGGACATAACCTACTTTCTAGAGTGCCCGGTTACGGCAATAGGGTTGCCCCCTACAACGTGGGACTAAATTGTATTATATTTTTATTTATATCAATACACTGGTTCATAAACTGTACACCTGGGTGTAAATAATCCCTCTTTTGGATTTAGTTTACATGGAAAATCAAAGGGATCCTATCTATATCAAAAAGGATAGTTGCCTCAATTTTTGGAAGGTATAGATGCCATGGGACATTTATCCCTTCATTGTCATTAATTAAGCCTTTTTCGAACTTAGTTGAAATCGGTTAACTCTAATCGATATTTTCCATGAAATGACTGCCATTTGACCCCCACAACCCATTTTCAAGGCACGAAGGGTCTAAGTATCTTATAAGAAATGGTTACCCATCCTAGTCCTGACCTGGCTGGTGTTTGCTTAACCTCACCTCACACATTTAGATGGTAGCGAACATGAAGAAAATCATATTATTTATAGTAAATATTTGCTAATTATTAAATGTTATGTTTTACTATGGTGGATGCTGTGGTGGATGCTGTGGTGGAGGTTGCGGTGGGTGTTGCTGCCCCTGCATAACTATATACACATGTTGCACGAAGATCTGTTAGTTTACCGTGTACCTACTGCTGGAGTCGGATGCTCGTCGTGCCAGATACAGCGGAAGCTGCCGTCTCCGATGATGAGTAGTAACCAGCTTCTATTTTATTTTTTTATTTTATCTTTAACGTGCCGTTTTGTGGAAATATACTCCTATATACTGTTAAAACTCAAAAATTAATATTTTTGTTAAACAATCCATTAATTATATTTATCATTATTCATTAAGTGTCATTATTTTTATGTGTCATATTAGAATTGTATAGCTAAAATAAGTAATAAGGCAGCTATCCCTCTAAACATTTTAATGGCGAGGCATCTGTCCATACCAGTGGGGCATTCATCCTAAAATTTGTACAAAATCTTTGATAGTTAGACCAACCTAGATAAAAAAAAAAAAAAAAAAAGATTGATAAAGATTTTTAATAGCAATTTACTTCTTTCAAAATTAGAAGGACGTTTCAAAAGTGGGGCACCAATCCCGGACTTACCCTAATAGTTATCTTATTTATATTGGGCGCGCGCTCCGCTGGTGTGCAATAGTTTTCTCTTCCCCGATTACATCAAATACACATTATCAGGATAAAAAGTAGCGAAAATAACACCCAGGGATAATATAGACCTTTCTAAAACGAATTTTCTGAAACGCATAAGTAGTTCCAAAGATTATCTCTAACATCCAAATATTCTTATTTTATTTAGTTTTTAATCATTTTTGTACATCCACACAAAAACAAAAGGACAAGAATACAGAATTACATCAAATACAGTGAGCATTGTACAGGGGCATTACTTATTATATTTATTTCCTTTTTTTTTTTTTATTATCCTCTTTTTATTGTTGTAACAGAATCATTGTATTTACTGGCGAATAAAAAGAGTGGCCGTGAGTTTTTCTTGCCAGGTTCTTTCCTCACAGGCTCTAACCTATTGCCTTGCGAATCTGGCGGTAAATGTAAATGTAGAAGCATTTTCTTTTTTTGACGTTCATAAGTGTTACTTTGTGACCTACATGAATAAAGATATTTTGATTTTGATTGCTAAAGGAATCTTCCAACACTTTAGCTCTGTAAAAGTGGTATTTAAGGAAGTTAAGTATTTTACAAAAAAGAAGACGTTAGCCTAGCCTTTAAGAAAGCGTCAGTTCCTTTCCTTAGAAGGAATGCTCTGACCAACTGAGCCACACCCGAAGACTTCAAAATTGCAATCCCACGTTTACGTCATAAGACGACGTCATCATCAGCCCTAACGCTGTCCACTGCTGAATATACGGCTCTGCAATTAGTTTTCAGTGCGACCAGTCCACTGCAAACTGAATCTAACGACACCCAGCGCTCTTCACGTCGTGTGTCCATCTGGTTGATATCGATATGCACACTGCGCTTGATATTGATCATCTTCCACCGAGCTTTTTCCAACCCAGTTGGGGTCGATTTTCCAATCTAACTGCGATGCGGCTGGAGTTCGATATTTTCTGTGAAGCGACTGCCATCTGACCTTCACAATAGGTTATATCGAAGTTCTGTAGCTAGGCCGAATACCAATATACATTTTTCATTAATATTTTAGGTCCTTTCATAATTATTTTCGTTCTATATTCATTACATAACATAGTAGATAATAAATAAGCCTGGGGCATCGTATTATAATTAATTCCCTTTATGTTACTCTGACAACAATGTTTTAGGCATTTTATTGAAGTGCGTAGAACAATATGATTAAAAACTTTTTATTTACCTTTAATTTAACATAATTATGAACCCTCCGTATAATGAAAACACATAAAATGTCACAGATGACAGTTAACTTAGGGTTACTATTGTAGTTTCAGATTCCACTTAATGAATACGAGTAGTAAAACATAAATTATCAAGTTATTAAGGTTATATAAAAACGGTTAATTGCTTTTCAGTTTTAGTTGTTTTTAGTTTTAGAAGCCAAGGTCCGGTTCAAGTTATACGTCAACATTGATTATAATTTAATTGTTATCTTGACTAAGGCAGTTGTTAACAGTATGTTTGTATTATTAAGTCTGTTGCTGATCTTATTTAGGGTCAAACGACCTGTTAATTAAAGGTTGCTAATAAGATCGGACAGCAGATATTCTGTTCACCTGTTAGCAAAATAAAAAGTTAATTATATTCCTACACTGTTTCTGTTCCATTATAGTACCAATAATAAATTAGCTCGATGTAATTGTGTTGAAACAAGGAATATATTAAAACACGGGCCAAGTGCGTATCACAAAGGGTTCTGTACTACACGTTTGTTGTATAGGAGCCCCCTTAAATATTTATTATATTCGGTTTTTAGTATTTGTTGTTATAGAGGCAATAGAAATACATCATCTGTGAAAAATTCAACTTTCTATATCACGGTTCATGACATACAGCCCAAGACAGACGGACGGACGGACAGACAGCGAAGTCTCAGTAATAAGGTTCCCGTTTTACCCTTAGGGTACGGAACCCTAAAGACCAATGTTACTTTTATTAAACTTGGTTAGTTTACAAAAACTAGCCTAGCTAGAGATAATCTTTTTATTCGTTTGCAGATTTGACTTAAATCTCCAAACGAATAAAAAGATTATCTCTCTATGAAATGGTAACTCTGGTAGAAAATGTGTAATATAGAAGAACGAAGTCGAGCTTTGTTGTACTGTCCTCAGTGAATAAAATAAATGCATGTGAAATGTACTGACTCCAGAGTTGTGGAAATGAATACATAATGTAGCTACTTCGGGACCTTATTCTCTTTGCTTTCTTCGAAACTCGTTTAAAACCACTCCTTAAGTCCACAACGAGAACTCCACTTGAATTAAAATTAAGGTAAAAATGTAAATAAAACAAATGTTCGACAGCACTTACCGTTCTTTGTTCTGTATTGAAACTAAAGATCTAGGCTTGTATTTATTTGGTACGCGAGTTTGTAGGTAACTACTATTGAATTCACAATCTCAGTAATGCTTGTTCAGCATTTAGTATTTTAGACTTGTTTTAGAACTGTTTTATTAAATTCATTCGGCCATTTTGGACATAACCCATTATAAATGTGCCCGGTGACGGCAATAGGCTTTCCCCCTATTACGGGGAACTAAAAATACTGGCAAATTGTGGGTGTGTAATGCACCTCTGCCTACCCCTTCGGGAATATAGGCGTGATATGTGTGTGTGTGTGTGTGTGTAAGAACCTAAAACCATACATTCAGTTTTTTTACTATTAGGTATGTTTGGGATAAGCAAAGTAAAACCCAAATCAAAAGAAGACTATTAAGTGCAAGTGTAAATTAAAAAATCCTGCGCCTTGTTTAAGGTTTTATCCATTCCTTTCAGAAAATAATATGTAAAATATATTTTGAATCTACGAGTACAAACTCATACATATTTTCAATACAATTACAATCTTATTCTCTTTACTTCTTATGGGACCCGTTTGAGAACTAGTTTTGAATTTTAACTACTCTAGAACAGGTTACACTATATTCAAATTAAGTTGGATTATTAATAGTATAGTATAGTAGATTAACTAATAGGTACCTACTATTGTGTGAGAATGTCAAAAAAAACCCCTATTCTGCGGATTAACGTAGTATTGCAGTTAAGCATACTTTCTGGCAATTACATACATTCAAACTGTGTTTTATATGCCACACTCACCTTCGTTTATTATTATTTGCTCATTAACCATATAAAAAAACTAGCACTACAGGTGCTACAGAGTCATTTTAAACTATTTGACTAAAGACTTTTAACATTCAAATTATATTGTATATGCCTATTTTGTAGTGAATTGCATTGTAACGTGTTTCAGGAATTAAGAAAATTCTGCACAATTATTTAAAATGGCTAATTCCGTATCCAAATATATATAAATATTCTGGTCGTTAATATGTCATTATACGTACGCATAAGTATAAGTTCTACGAGTGAACAACTGATATAATTTTTACGGATTTGGAAGATTGGACAGAAGTATAGGTACCTACCTAAGCCTAGGACTGCGACATACTTAGTAGATTATTGAATCATTTTACACCATTGGCGTTTCGTCTACCGTGACCTAACAAATAGAACTGAAATGAAATGAAATGATTTATGAAATGAAATGATTTATGAAATGAAATGATTTATTTATTTGTATAGGTCACTAAATGGCTCTTACAAACGTCAGTAAGTACCTACTTAAAATAAAAAATATCATTGCTTCTATATTTACATGTACTGCCAGATTCGCAAAGCAATAAGTAGAACCGAGAGAAAGAACCTGGCAATAAAACTCTCGGTCTAAACTATTACTTACTATTAATTATTTAGGTAAACTATTACAGGTAATTTGCCCCTAAAAATAAAACAAGCAATTAGTCTAATCAGAGAAAACTACAATACACAAAATAATACTAGGCTAGTATGTAAGTAAACTTCGCGTGGTACCAGGGTCTTTCATTGTTCCAAGTCCTATAACAATTCAGCAAACAATTTACCACAGATTTTTGTTGCAAACCTTTTGTGTAAGCCATAGAAGCAAGCGATATTACATTAATAGGTTGCAGAAAATGAAAGTCATTTAGTACACAAGGCTGATCACGAAGGGGCCGAGGTTTCTAACGTGCGTGGCAACTTAGCCATGCGGTTTTCAGGTGAATTGTTTTCAAACAAGCGCTATTAAGAAGGTCTAGGGCAGGGTAAGTTTCGATTCAAATGTAGCGAAACGTCGCTTGTGTTTGAGTGTCTTCAACTTATGTTAGCAGGATGTTATTAAATAGGTAAAGAGTATATATTATATGTAATATAATTGGGTATAAGGGTCTAATAGAGCATCATGCTCTATTAGACCCTTATATACTTATCAGCTATTCAAGGCTACTTACTCAAAAGAAATCGTTAAAAAGAAGGTTATCTGAACTAGTCAATACAACGACAGAAGAATATATCTTATTAGCTGATTACCGCGGCTCCTCCCGCTACCTATGGTTTGCATTTCCAATTCCTACAGAAACACATTACCGGGGTAAAAGTAGCCTATAGGTCCTAGCCACTCAGGGAAGGAATTAACTATTGGAATAGTGTTCAAAATCGGTTCTGTAGTTCTGTAAGTCTATTTAATGCAAACACACAATCAAATAGTTTCTCTTTATTGACCGAGCGAGCGAAGCGAGCGAAGCGTCTCATTTTCACCTCGAGGACTGGCCAATTTGGCGTTGTTTGTCTGTATGTGTGTCAGTTCTGGCCTACAGGCCGCATTTTTCAGCCGATTTTCATGAAATTTGGCACAAGTGTTCTTTGTTGCAAGGCGCAACTTTTGTCGTAGGGATTTTTCGATTGGGGGGAAAATGCATTCTTCAGCCGATTTTCATGAAATTTGGCACAAGTGTTCTTTGTTGCAAGGTTTGTCGAAGAGATTTTTCAATTGGGGGGAAAATGGGGGAGAAATGGGGGGAAAATGCGAAAATAGCGCGAGGTCTACTGTTCGCAGAACTACTAGTAATATTACTTCTTTAAACTTTCGCGTTTTGTACACATTATAAACTTAAGACTAACGGGTCTTTTACGCGATTATTGAGATATATACATACCTCTTTATTACCCGACGTTTCGGCCCTGTTCGGCCATTAGTAGGTAACACCACATCCTTCGTTAAAGACTCTCGGCATTTTGTGGACATAATCAAGAGCGTGAAAGTGGAACCGGATGATGTGATGGTGAGTTTCGACGTGGAGTCACTCTTCACCAACGTTCCCGTTCAAGATTGCCTTGAGGTCATCGAGAAGAAACTTAAGGACAATGGTCTGTCCAACAAATACATTGTTCTACTTAGACATTGCCTAGAGGGTAATTATTTTCTTTATGGTGGACAGCATTACCTCCAAATCGACGGAGTGGCCATGGGTAGCCCTGTAGCACCGGTGATGGCAAACATTTGGATGGAACACATTGAAGATTCCATAGACATGCAGTTAGCACAGGTGAAACTGTGGAAGCGATATGTGGATGATGTCTTCTATATTATTAGAGGGGGCCCAATAGAAGTAGCACAATTTTTAAGCCACTTGAACTCCACACACCGGAACATCCGGTTTACTCATGAAATGGAGTTGGACCATTGGCTTTTCTCGATGTCAAAGTAACAGTGAGAGAGAGTGGTTCTCTCGGACACACTGTGTACCGCAAACCCACACACACGGACAAGTACCTGAATGCCGGTTCACATCATCATCCGCGACACTTGAGATCCGTTGCGCTGCTGGTAAGTCGAGCCTATGATCTTTGCGACCCTGAACACTTACAGAAAGAGCTCGTTCATGTTCAGGAAGTGTTGAAGCAGAATGGGTATCAGGGACATACACAACACCGTGAAAGGAACAAGGTACAACCCTTGGGAGTAAGCAGAGCACCAGCATAATATGCCGTACGTGAAAGGAGTGACGGACAAAATTGGAACAGTACTACAAAGATACTCCATTAAGACTGTAAATAGGCCACACTCCAAAGTCGTAAACCACCTGCGAACCCCTAAAGATACCATTCCTCTACAGACACCGGGTGTTTATAAGGTAGACTGCAGCTGTGGTAGTTCATACATCGGACAGACCAAACGTACTATCGCTGAGAGGGTCAAAGAACACATCACAGCTGTAAAAAACCGCCAAATAAACAAGTCTGCGATTGCCGAGCATTTGTTGGAATCGGGTCCCAACAACTGGATTGAACTCCACAAGCCACAAGTCCTATCCACTGACGGACACTATTACTCCAGGATAGTGCGGGAAGCCGTCGAAATAAAAAAGTATCCCAACTTTAACCGGGAATATGGATATCGACTATCTACGTCGTGGAATCCGGTGATCAGCAAATGTACTCGCCACCTCACCGAACGCCCGCTTGCTGATACTATCAGTGTGGTATGCCGTAGTGGCTCTCCGAACACAAAGGTTAGTGACGACAAAGTGAGGGTAGTTGAACAAACCTGCACATCACGAAGACGACGATGAGCTGAAGCCGTCCACCCGTGACCACGACTCTTGTAACAGGGCCGAAACGTCGGGTAATAAAGAGGTATGTATATATCTCAATAATCGCGTAAAAGACCCGTTAGTCTTAAGTTTATAATACTAGTAATATTAGTTAATAATGGAAATGTTAGGGAAACATCCCTTTTATTACAGCTTTGACTACTCGCGGTTGGTTGGGACTGTACCGCGTTATAGGTACCGTCTCAGTCTTGCGGTATTGTATCGGGAATACCTATCTAAAGTTAGGGAACTGAGTACGAGTACCTATTAACAAGCAACGAGGTCTCTAGAACTAACTTTAATGACAAACCCGTAGTACGAGTATATTCTGTGTCATCGCAGTTTCTTTTTGAGAGCCATATAAAAAGTATTTTAGGCCCCAATAACATCGATATACATAAAGTGGAATTATTATCTCAACTGTATTATTTCGCTGTAAAATGTTTGTTTATGTTAATAAGAGCTCGTTTCTCCACATTACGAGCAGTACGTAGCTCGTAGTTATACACATATGAACAAAGTAAAAGTCTCTGTACTTTCTATGTACTTTTTTTTCGTTAGTGTTATATTACCAAAGCCATATTGGTGTATTAATTTCTTGAATTTAGTAAAAACTTTAAAAAAGTTAACGAATAAGTAGGTTAATGAAGTAGTAACTACGCAGTTTTGAGCGTTGAATTAAACAAATACGGCAAACAAATCACGTTTGTTGTATGGGAGCCCTCGGGCGCCACTAGAAATACGTTCTACTTGTAACCAGAGACGCCCGGCAATGGATGTTAGAGCGGCCGCGGACATGGGCCGCGGAACTAAAAAAAAAGCCCTCTTAAATATTTATTACATCGTTCCATGAATTGCGAAAATTGCTACTAATCTCTATTTTATTCTATGTCAAAACCTAATCCAGCTGCGCTAAAGTGATAAGGAGCTATTCTGCCAATAAATACAATGTTTTGTACCAGTGCGTTCGGTCTAAGTACTTAGTGGACGTGACCACAAAAGCGGTTCGCAAACTTTGTTGAGTGCTAGTGCTTCTGCCATACCACATTATACAGATCAATAAAATCTGAAACAATAACATCTAGAAGTGACTACTACAACTGTAGTTGTTCAATTTCTTTCTCCTTCTCTACATCGTCGCCGACTGATATTGTTTCTAGAAGGTTGGCAATATTGCAACTTGATATAGCTATGGTCACAGAATAGGGAATAGTACTTACATACTATGATGCTTAAAAACCTACATACATTTATCAAACATTTGTCAAAGGCTACAACATATTTACAACTGAAAATATTATTGGGGCAAAACCAATAAACCAGAGAAACCGTAAAATATTAGATAATATATAAGTAAGTATTTCTTACATGTAAGACAGGGGGTACAAAATGCGTCATTGTTTCAATGGCACAACGAGGCTAGCTTCCATGTCTCATGGAGACATGGAAGGTGCGACTTGAGCAATCAAGATGGGGAACACACATCATCACCGGGCACGGGTTCTTCGGTGAGTATCTGCTTCGCATGAATTCGTGAGGTCACACCGCGTATCAACGCTGCGAGACTTGCGGCGAAGACACGGCACACCACATGTTGGTGGAATGCTCAGCGTGGGCGAGTCAGCGCCGGGACCTCGTTGTGGGCCTGGGCGTAGATCTATTCTACTATCATGGTAAAAATGAAATTGTATACACACTGTGTGCGTTACTTTATTAGTTATATTATATAGTACTTATATCGAATATACTTCGATATCGCCCACCGGTTGTGGAGGTCAGATGGCAGTCGCTTCACGGAAAATATCGAAGTTCAGCCACATCGCAGTTAGACTGGAAAGCCGACCCCAACTGAGTTGGGAAATGGCTCGGTGAATGATGATTATATAGTACTTATACTAATGACTTCAACCCAAAGTCTAACTTATTTCCAATTCTGTTGAGCCAGCTGATTTGCACTGCCCTTATGAGAGTAAAACTTTTTTGATAAGCTGAAGTAACAAGCTTCTATCCATCGCCTAATAAACTTAACGTTAAAGGTTAGAGAAATTGCTATAGGGACCGTAATTGGGTTACGTCCATATCAATATGGATCTTATAACATTATGGAGCCTGTCACTAACTTAATGCGGAGAAGGCATGTGATATTCAATTTTATTTAAGTTGGTACTCTTTTACCCAATTAGATGAAGCCCTTATGATATTTTTATTTGGAATTTGGATAGTCATTTATTTAAACGGATAACCTTTATTAAGTTTTATTTATTTAGGGATAAGCTTTGGCTTCAAATAATTTGGGTATTTTTATAGCCTGTCGTAATGCTTAATCCTGAAGTAGTGAATGAACTAAACATTGCATGTCCACTTATAAGAGCTTCACTTTTAATATGGAGAGTATTAACCATTTTTTGGGGTCCGTAGTTCAAGTTTTGGAACCCTTATAGTTTCGTCATGTCTGTCCGTACGTCTGACCTCGGCTTTCCTCTAAAACGGTGTGTGCTAGAAACATGAAACTTTGCATGGATATGTGTATTTACTACGTTGACAAAGTACTAAAAGAAAATTATGAAATTATTTGTTTTGGGGTAGGTACATCCCCTACACGTAACCGGAAATTTTGTTCAAGAGTTATAGAGCCTATAATGGGTAACTACGAAACCCTAGCTTTTGATAGTATTAAGTACCTAACTATTAGTGCGTTTGAATTGACGTCAAACATTGACACAAAAAGTGACTTCCTAATTACCGAAATGGGACCAAAATAATTGTTGTAATGGAAATAAATTTACACACACACACATATGATGCCTATATCCCGAAGGGGTATGCAGAGGTGCATTAATAATAATAATAATAAATAATACAATACACTGGCAACTCTGGACATCTGTACATACGTCATTTTCATCAATAAAATATTTTAATATTTTTATCTCAAATATCATCCTCAATTTTTAAAATTCTTACTGATTTCTAAATTATATCACCAAAAAGTCCATAAATATTATATTTCACAATTTATTACAAGAATACCAAAGTGCAAATATGAAGCGAAGTTTTGACAAACGTCAACTATCAAAATATCAGAATGTTACGAGAAAATAAATATTATGAATGATTATGGATAGCGATGATAACAAGAGCCAGGAGTAAAAATGCACAGATAACACCCCCGGACTCATCACTTAGCTCCGCCTCGCAAGCGCTGGACCGCACTCCTGCGACACAAGTGCTTGCTGAGGCGTCGAGTTCATCGTCAAGTGATGAGTATTTTTCCCCGCCGACGTCGCCAACACCTGTACGCCGGCGAGGGAGAGGCCGGCCGCCGAGCAGTTTGGGGCCCCGAATCCTACCAGCTTCGAGTAGGGTCCCCACTACCGGTGGTATTGTGCACCGCATGCGATGGACTTCATCCATCAATGAAAACGTCATGCGGGCATATTATGAGGCTACAGAAGGGGAAACCAACCTGACTGCGTACCGTTCAAGGATGCTCCCTTTGTTTCAGGCTCTTGAACCAACAATGACCGTTGCCATCCAGCGACTATCGGATCAAGTGCGGGCTATCCAACGATGCAAGTTGTTGGATCAACCTGTGCTTGATCGACTACGCCTGGAAGTGTTATCTACTCGACCAGCTCCAGCTTCAACGAGAGCACCGTCACCTGCTACACACACGGTTGCAACTAATGCCACTTTAGTTGATACCGTGCTCGACGTGGGAGATGATACGAGTGATATATCTGTAGTATGTAGTATAGTCTGTGTATCTCAATATAGGTTTGCACCTAATTCTAGACCACGGCTACCACGCTTACCCATGCATAGACGAAATCTGGCGTTGATGGGAGCCCTGAATGCGTTGCTAGCTCCGTACTTACGGACTAGCAATGATTTGCTCGATACCCACTCGATTCTTTACTGTGGAGCTATTACCGCTTGTCGTGTTGCACGCGTTAAATTCCCTGAATTTAACCGTGCACCACGATCGGGTGGTGTGCCCGTATGGCAGGCAAGAATCGAGCGACGTATCGGCACATTTAGGACTCTCATTGCGAAGCTTATCTGTTTTAGCCGGGGAAATAGTCGTCCCTGGGTCATGCGTTTCGTGAGTCAGGCATTCGCTGGGACCGGTATTCGTCCCCAGCAATACTTAACCAATGTCACGGAACGTATTGACTTTCTGAAACAGAAAGTGTATGCATGGGCAAGCCGTATCCGTCGTTATAGAGAGCGTGTAAATAGATACTGGCAGAATCGCATCTTCCAAAGTGACCAAAGGAAGGTGTACCGAGAGTGGGAGGGAACTGGACAACGTTTGAGCGACGGACAACTGCAAGATGCTCACACCATGAATCAATTTTGGCGTGACATATGGTCGGTGCCCGTCGAACATTCGGAGGGCGACTGGATCCGTGTCGTCGAGCGTGAATGCAGTATCATCGAACCCATGGAGTCTATTACCATAGACTCCGAAGATGTTAGTTGTGCAATTCGTAAGGCCCCGAACTGGAAAAGTCCTGGGCCGGATGGATTGCACAACTTTTGGATAAAGTGGGTTCAGAGCTCGCATGAACGCTTGGCAACACAGTATCAAGAAGCCCTCGAGTCTGGTTCCTTACCCGCTTTTATGACCACTGGCATCACCTTCCTGCACCATAAATCAGGTAGTACCACGGAACCTAAAAACTATAGACCTATCACTTGCTTACCTACCATCTACAAGCTCCTTACATCCATTCTGAGAAGTAAATTAAATTCACACATAATGTCTAACAATATTTTAGATAACGCTCAGAATGGATGTAGGGCTGGGTCACGTGGTACTAAGGAGCTACTCCTTATTGACATGGCCATTAGCCAACAGGTCAAGCGGAGTAGGGGCGCCCTCTCTACTGCCTGGATTGACTACAAGAAGGCCTATGATTCGGTGCCTCATTCATGGCTGAGGAGGATTTTAGAGTTGTATAAAATTAATCCGACTCTTAAATCCTTCTTAGTCTCGTGTATGGGGCAGTGGACCACAGTCCTTCGTCAACCAGGTAGTGGTGGGTACGCCGCTGATTCGCATGACTTGATAAGGATTGAGCGTGGTATATTCCAGGGCGACAGTTTGAGTCCATTGTGGTTTTGTTTAGCACTGAATCCACTTAGCACATTGCTGAAGGATTCAGGGCTAGGCTATCGGTTTCGTAGAGGGGGTGAGGTTATTTCTCACCTGATGTATATGGATGACCTCAAACTATTCACACCGAAGCACCAAGATTTAGTGACATTATTAAAAACTACGGAAGTTTTTAGTAATGCCATTAAGATGGAGTTCGGTGTTGATAAGTGTGCCGATCTCAGAAGGTTGTAAATTCACCGAATCTACAACTTTCTGAGATAATAACTCTCAGATCTCTCACCGAGACCGAAACATACAAATACCTAGGTATGTCAGAGTCATTGGGTATAGCGGTAGAGGATATTAAGAAATCGGTGAAAGAACGTTTTTTTGGCCGCCTGACAAAAGTTCTTAACAGTTCTTTGTCCGGTGGTAACAAAATGCGGGCTTTCAACGGTTGGGTGATACCTTTATTGTTGTACTCCTTTGGCATACTTAGGTGGACTCAAACGGAACTAGACGCCCTGGATAGGCGAGTCCGTCAACAACTGACATTGCATCGAATGTTACACCCACGATCGTCTGTCATGAGACTGTACATTCCACGGAAGTGGGGGGGTCGAGGCTTTTTGAATGCCAAGAACCTCCACAACCGTGAAGTGTGCAGTCTCAGGGATTACTTCCTACAGAATGGATGTGACATTCATTGCGATGTTGTGAAAGTTGACAAGGGCCTTACACCTCTTTCCTTGGCTAACGAGAACTGGCGTAAACCAAAGGTGTTAAGTACTGAAGACCGTAAGGACGTATGGAAGAGCAAGGAGCTACATGGGCGGTTCTACCGAGTCTTAACAGGACTCGATGTAGACCTGCTCGCATCGGTGACCTGGCTGCGTTTTGGGGACCTCTTTGGGGAAACTGAAGGTTTTGCCTGTGCAATTGCAGATGAGGTTATCAAGACGAACAACTATCGGAAATACATCATGAAGGACGGTACGGTCGACATTTGTCGAGCATGCCACCGTCCTGGTGAATCACTTCGCCATATTATTTCCGGTTGTTCGTATCTTGCTAACACCGAGTACTTGCATAGGCACAATCAAGTAGCCAGGATCATCCACCAGCAACTTGCTCTTCAATATGACCTTATTGAGTCTGAAGTACCGTACTATAAGTACACACCAGTGCCAGTTCTTGAGAATGGTCGTGCATTGCTCTACTGGGACCGATCAATCATCACGGACAGGACTATTGTTGCCAATAGGCCCGATATCGTGTTGGTTGATCGGACCCAGCGTCGGGCAGTGCTCGTCGATATCGCCGTCCCGCATGACGAGAATCTCGTGAAGGCAGAGAAGGACAAACTTATTAAGTACCTCGATCTGTCCTTCCAGATAACCGCCATGTGGGACGTAGACTCGACGATCATTGTCCCGGTGGTCGTTTCGGCAAACGGATTAATAGCGAAGAGTCTCGATCAACATCTCAAGAGACTCTCGTTAGATTGTTGGATCAAGAGTCAGATTCAGAAGGTTGTTATCCTCGACACGTGCCGTATTGTTAGGAGGTTTCTTAGTCTGTAGCCTCCACCACCGGTAGTTTGGGTCCTACTCCGCTACTGGTGGGTCACTATTTTTTATATTTTTAAATGTATTTGTGTTTTTTATAAATGTATTTAAAAATGTATAAAATAAGAATATAAATGAATAAACGATATAATAATAAAAGTCTTTTATCAGGCGGTAACAAGGTGCGTTCTGTCAATGGCTGGGCCATGCCAGTCTTAGTATAATCTTTTGGCATACTTAGATGGACTCAGACGGAGTTAGAAACTCTGAATAGGAAGGTGCGTTGTCTATTGACTTCATATCGAATGCACCACCCACGTTCGTCAGTAATAAGGTTGTATATACCACGGAAATGTGGGGGTCGAGGATTTTTAAATGCCAAGACTCTCCATAACCGTGAGATATGCAACCTTAGAGAGTATTTCCTGCAGGTGGACGTGGATGTGCATCGAGATGTTGTGGCAATAGACAACGGACTGACCCCGCTGTCCCTTGCGAAAGAGAACTGGCGCAAACCTGTAATATTAAGTGTATCTGATCGGAAGGAAATATGGAAGAGCAAGGAACTGCATGGTCGATTTTATCGGGCTCTAAATGGACCCGATGTTGATTCAATAGCATCGGTATCCTGGTTACGATTTGGTGATCTCTTCGGAGAACCTGAGGGTTTTATCTGTGCAATCACTGACGAAGTCGTGATGACGAATAACTATCGGAGATTTATTGTCAAAGATGGGACGCTAGACATTTGTCGGGCATGTCATCGTCCCGGAGAATCTTTAAGACATATCATCTCTGGTTGTTCCCGTCTTGCGAACGGTGAGTATTTGCACAGATACAACCAAGTAGCCAGGATTATCTTGCTCTAAAGTATAACCTTGTCAACGTGGAGGTACCTTATTACAAGTATGTGCCCGACCCAGTTCTTGAGAACGGTCATGTCACATTGTATTGGGATCGATCTATTATCACTGATAGGACTGTTATAGCTAACAGACCTGATATAGTGATAATGGATCGATTAAAGCGCCTTGCAGTAATTGTCGATATCACTGTGCCACATGACGATAATCTCGTGAAAGCAGAAAAAGATAAGCAAATTAAATATTTAGACCTAGCTCACGAGATTGTCGACATGTGGGATGTTGATTCGGCGATTATTGTTCCGATAGTCGTATCTGCGCATGGTCTAATAGCCAAGAGCCTCGACCTCCACCTACAGAGCCTCGCGTTAGGCAGCTGGGTCAAGGGCTTGATGCAGAAGGCGGTTCTGTTGAATACGGCTCGTATTGTGCGGCAGTTCCTGTCTCTGGATCCCTAACCACCGGTAGCTTGGTCCCTGTACCCGATGCCGGTGGGTTACTGTTTTTTATATTTTTAAATGTATTTTTTATAAATCTATTTAAAAATGTAATAAATATGTGTTAAGTGTTAATAAAGAGAATAATAATAATAATAAGTCTTTAATAAGAATGTAAAGGAATAAACGAAATAATAAGTCTTTTATTTCCAAATAACTTAATATTAAAAATGCTAGTTAGTGTTAGTTACAATTATGTTATTTCATAACGATAATCTTCTTGATATTTACTTGCATTATTTGTGCACTATTTATTTATTTATTTAATCATCATTATTAACAATTATAAATTGTATCTGATTAAAATATTTATCTATTTCTTTATTTAGTATTAAATAACTATTCTGCACTTAAAATCAATATTCACATTAAGTATAGATCGAAAATTGCATGCATTTCATTATAAATTTAACAATTAATTATTACATACCTATTACATTCGTACATTATACATTTTAATTATACATATATCATTTAGTACATTTTAATTATACCTATGTTAGTTTTCTATTAATTAATAATTTCTATTCAATAAATTCTATTTAATAACTGTAATTCACTGACTTGACTGACAGGTAGTTAGCATGCCTTCAATCCTGTCATGAAACCCATTTCTGGGCGTAGACCTCCTCCATCCATCTCCACAAAATCCGGTCTGCCGCGTGTCGCATCCATGTGACGCCAGCCACATCCTCGATGTCGTCTCTCCAGCGCTGGCGAGGACGGCCTCGCGCGCGTCGGGCAGACTCATCGCGTGGGTACCAGTGTAGGACGCGTTCCGTCCATCTGCCATCTGATGTGCGTGCTACGTGACCCGCCCATCTCCATTTTAGTTTGCAAGCTAGTGTGGCTACGTCGACTAATTGAGTCCTGTCTCTTATCTCCGAGTTTCTTATGCGATCTTTTAGTTTAATATTCAGCATGCTCCGTTCAGTTGAGGTGCATTACACACCTACAATTTGCCAGTATTTTTAGTCCCACGTAATAGGGGGCAGGCCTATTGCCGTCACCGGGCACATTTATAATGGGTTATGTCCATAATGGTCGAATTAATTTAATAAAAGTAGCAGCTATATTGTAATTTTGAAAAATATTTGAAACCCTGCGATGAAATGCTGATGAAAGGCAACAAAATCTTACGTGCCAGCCGCTATGGCACAGCCAATTAAAGTCCTAGGCGTCTCGGACTATTGGCTATACATGGAGAATTGAGAACCTTCTTTTTTTTTGGAAGTCGGTTAAAAATGAGAATCCATCTCCGTCTTTTTTTGAACTCTGTTAAAAATTACAAGTTATAGATTTAATTTCTGTTTTGACTTTATTATTGCAGACTACCTAATACTTAGTGACCTGTTGTTCTTAATTGCTGCCACTTATATTAGTCATTCATTGGGGGCTCGTGGTCTAGTGGTAACCGACAATGTTAACACATTGCAAAGGTTAAGCAAAATCTAGTCAGGCTGGTTTTAGGATGGGTGACCATTTCTTAAGACATTGAGACCCCTCCGTGCCTCGGAGACCACGTTAAGCCGTCGGTCCCGATTGTCATACAAACATCTATGGCAGTCGCTAGGGGTAGTTGGAGCCCTAAATCAAAAATCCGACCGGTCTAACTACAGAACTTCGATATCGCCGATGGGTTGTGGAGATCAGATGGCAGTCGCTTCACGGAAAATATCAAAGTTCAGCCGAATCGCAGTTAGACTGGAAAGCCGACCCCAACTCAGGAAAATTCTCGGTGAATGATGAATATTAATCATTCATTAATTTACAAGCATATACGCAATAATTCGTGACGTCAACGTTTCGATCAATCTTTTAACATACCTACATAACATAAATACTAAATACCCGTATTGGGGTTATATGTTGCATTTTGTTTCTATATTACGATTCTATCGTTAAAACAACAAATCCAATCACGATTATTCACGGCCATTTCACGGTTGATGGAACAGGCTATCAACCGCAAATGTCCACTAAAACGTAAGTGTTAATAGAACCGCATTTGACTCATTTATAGGCAAGAGTAAAAACACTAATGAAATCTTGTTTTAGACACTGTTGTTCTATACTATAGATGGTTGATTTACACGAATTACTATTTTAATTCTCTGGAGCACTCTTACTACGAACCTATCGAAAGGCGGAGATTAAGTACCTACAAATAAGAGAGGGAGACACTTTTATTTATTTGTCTAATAGGTACCTAATTACACTCTGACCAGTGTCACCACAGTTCATTACACAAATCTTTACTGCATTGTACTCAACAGACATCAATGTGTGCGTATAGCCTTTTGTTGCCGACATGGCTACGGCACTACGGTGAGGAGATGCATTTACTTTCGTCCCTGGTAAATCTTCTTCGAATTAACTTAGACTTAAACGTATTGGATAGCACCAATCTGGGAACACCCAAATACTCTGAAAAACTTTATTCCAAATTTCGATGTTCCGAATTTCATAATACCTAAGAATTGTAATGTCTATTATTAAAAATCACGAAACTTATTTTACCGAAAGTCATTAATGCGATTTGTTAGTTTTCCGATTTTCATACATTCGAAGAGTCAAATGCTCGAAGGGTTTTCGGTCCTTAACACGACATTCTGATTTTCAATACTTCGCATAAACTAAATGTCAACATGTTTTTTCTACAGAATTTAGTGACAGAAAGAAATCGCTGCAGAACCAACTTCACGCAGTCTGGTCTGGGTATCTGGAATGGGTTAGGTTAGGTTAGAACTGTGACCACAACAGAGCGCGAGCTGAGCGATCGAAGCGAGCGTGCCGCGGTAGCGGCTGGCGAAGCGCCGGAATTGACCTGTATTATATAAAAAATTTGGGAAACATACTTTGGCATGTGACCAGGGAAACAAAATATATTATAATATACAACGTGTTTCATATTAGTGTGGTCATATTTGACCCTCGTTACACATGCGCGTTGAGTTAACTATACGCACGGACAAAATTGCAAATACAAGTTTAGTTAAAACTTTTAAGGTGTCATGTAAATTTAATTGATTTGTTCATTTAATCGATATTTTATAAACCCAACACTACCTAGGGTCAAATTTATTCGTAAGGTTCAGTCCTCTTCGATGAATCGTAAACAACTCTTATTTCATATGCTCCTGGTACAGAATACTATTTTGTAGTAATGATAGGTTGTGGACTTTAAAACAACAAAAACTAACCGATTTCATTGTGCATGTCATCCTGGTAGATAGGTAGGTACCGTGTTCCACAATAAACACAACTAACTCACTAATATCACGATACTTAGATAAACATTATTGAATTTAATAAAAAATACACTTCCTACCTCTAATAAACACAAAACTAAAAAGTAGGTACTAAAGTAACGGCTCGAAATGTTCGCCGCCTTGATCAATGCACAGTTGGGTCCGTCGCATCATGCTGGCAGTTACATTACACAGCATGTCTGGAGTTACACTGCTAAATGCATCAAATATTTTAGACTCCATATCTTCACGCGTGAGACATACCGCACTGTACACTTTGTTTTTGACATAGCCTTACAAAAAAAAGTCAAGTGGTGTGAGATCCGGTGACCTCGGAGGCCAAGGTATGGGACCACCACGTCCGATCCACTGGTTAAACCGCTCATCTAATTACGCCCGTACATCTCTCGCATAATGTGCTGGCGCACCGTCTTGCTGGTACATCATATTTGTGTACAATGTTACAGGCAAGTTTTCAAGTTCGGGTTCTAAGACGTTTCTAAGGAACGCGAGGTAATTTTCACCGTTTAGCGAACTCGGTAGCACGAAAGGACCAATTAAAATATCTCCGATTATTCAATTTTAACCTAATCAACTAAACCTAAACAACGACCTCTGTCCTTGCACCAACACAATCTCGCAAACCTTTAACCTAACCAAGCAACTCCTTGATATTCATCATGACCCCACGAACTTCCCACCAACATAATCTCGCAAACCCTCAACCACCTTATTTACAACTGCCCCAGATACACTTAACTCACTCCTCCACCACATCACCTATATCGTAAATCAACTACAACACTCTAACGGCACATAACATCTAAACACTTCACTAACTAAACAATCAACTTGCAAACGGTTCCAGGAGAAGGCGTATACCATAAGCGCCACTCCTGAAACTAAAACCCAATTGACTCATCAAAAAAAAAAAAAAATATCAAAGTTTACTTGCAACTGAAAAGAAATTAGATAGTTGTAAGTGTTGCCCAAGTGCAATGTCTTATTTCCTTGAATTACGTCGTAATTTTGGTAAAAATCTAATAAAAGTACCAAGTAGGTACTTAGTTTTATTTATGAAAAAAATCTAGTAGGTACCTAGTATAAAATAATTTAAGAGATAAATAATAACATAATTATTATTTACCATAAACACAGGATATTTCCCTAAGACCTATGAAATAAAATAAAATTGTTGAATGCCAGCGCGGCGTCGCTCGCATGATAGTATGCATGTAAAAAAAACCGCTTCAAGATCCGTTGCGTAGTTTTCAAGAACTAAACATACATTAGAACAGACAGACGGAAAAAGCGACTTTCTTTATCCATGTAGTCTAAGATTAGTAATTTATTACCAATTGCTAAAATGAACAAATATCCAGCATAAAAAAAGCTAATAAAGTCCTCGTTTATGAAGAACATTGCGTTAACTTGCAACACCGGAATAATATGGGTTTTGCGGTAAAATTTACGTGTTGTGACGTGTACGTCTTTGATATATGCCGACATCGCTACTGATACCTAGTTTCTTCAAAGCGGCTCCAATCAAAAAAGTGGGCGGTTCTCTTTGTAATTTTTAGGGGTCCTTAAGATACATATTAGTGAAACTGACACCAACACCTCCTACTTTTTCTGATATCCTCGTTCAACCATACAAGTTGCCACTTTTAGCGATAATGTTTTATGAACTTTTATGCATCACATTATCATGACGAATCGAGAACCTAAGTACCTACTCTTTTTTAAAGTCGGTCAAAAATAACCAAACACCTTGCAGATCATTTACTTCCTGGTAAATGAGTCGAAAGAGAGTTCACGATATGGTAGTGCAGTGACTGGCATCCACGATCTCTCTATCCCGAAACTGAATACCTACATACTACTATACCCACCAGCGTTCTCAACAGCTACAACATAAACTTCTACACAAACAGCAGTTGTATTTTAAATATCTGTGCGGAACCAATTTATAAAAAGTGTAAATTTAAGGAAGACAAGAACATAAATGTTTCTTCTCTTTTCTTCGACAGCAAATGCGTTGCTCCTGGTATTTGAGTAGGTTGACAACAAATTACGTGTGAGTTGTGACATTCACGACAATCACGTGATACATAAATTCATAGAAAAACTTCAAAAATAACTTTGAGTAGGCACTCTTTATTTTGACCCCAAGTTGTGATTCGGAAACTATTTTGTATGATAACTATTGATAAAGTAACTTTATCTGTTGGTTAAAATTTTGAGTAACAACGAGACTGTCCGAATCTATTTCACTGTTTGGCAAACCTACTTGAGGTCAAATCTAGAGTTCATTCTAGTCATATGTTTATTTTGTAGTGCAGTCTTAGAGCTTAACAATGAGCTATCGATAAAAAGGAAAATTTATCGACTACGTCATTATAAGTCAATATTTTATTAAATTAATTAAAGACCCCGCGCAATATATTATTTAGGCCCTACCCAATGCAACCTTGAGATATGACCACACTAATATGAAACACGTTGTATATACCAAGTGCCGACAATCGAAAGCATAAATTACATAAGATCAGCAGATACGGCTGAATTGATTGTCATGTTCAAAACACTCAAAATAAAGTTCACTAAAACCAACGAACACCTGTGGTTTAACACAAAATGTAAGAAGGAAGGCATCATACCTAATTATATTCTAAAAGGTATAAAATTCAACATAGACAAGTACTATAAACAAAACTTTTTAAATTACATGTGGAAGAATTTATTACAACGCGAGATAAAATTTCAGTATGGCCAGCGCGATAACTTAGGTCTCCACATTAAAATCTGTCATGTAGAACTTTTTAATAGATTGCATGATTTGGAGTTTTATGAATTGCAATGTACAGTATATGAAGAATCACGCCACATCTCAGCAAATATACATAATGTCCACGTTAAAAAATTGACAAGTTTGAGAACATCCCAAGTAACTGCACAAACACCTAATTATAATAAGGATATACATTTTTATGAAAGAGTGAAAAATTTATCACCTGTAGAATTTGACTCCAATGAAAAACTATTATTGGGTAAAGGCCTAAAATACTGCCCTAGGTCAAAACCCTCCCAAAAAGATTGGGACAACTTGGCAGTAGACCTTGAAGTGGCATGCACGGACTTATCAGATAAACACACAATTGCAAAAATTTTAAAACAGGAAATGAATGCTACTCCTAATAATTCAAAGGTGAACCATTACGCAGAACTAAAAACAATCAATAAAATAAAGGAAAAAATTAAAGAACATGATCTGATAATTACCAAGGCTGATAAGGGCAATACTGTGGTTGTGACAACGAAGACCGATTACGTCTCGAAGATTTCCACCCTACTAGATAATCCCATGTTTGTGCAACTCAAACGAGATCCTACAAAGAAGTTCAGTGAAGTGGTAAAAGGAACCTTGCAATCAGCTAATAGTATCTTCAATAAACAGGCCTTTAGACTGAAGGAGATGAATCCTCAACCTCCGAAACTAAAAGCATTTTACAAGCTCCATAAACCGGGAGGACTAATAAGACCTGTGGTGGCATACACTGGAGCACCAGCCTATAGGTTGGCCACGGAAACGAATAGGATATTCAAGCAGGAGACGGGGTTTGTTCCGAGCCACACAATAAAAAACAGTATCCAGCTAGTTGAGAAGCTTGAACACGAAATTGTGCCGAAAAATGCAATCTTAGTATCCTTTGACGTGGTGAACTTGTTTCTCAGTGTCCCGGTTGAAGACTGTAAGAAGGTTGTTAGTAATATTTTGATTGAATCGAGTGTTGACCCACAAATTAGAATTGACTTAGAACATAGTATAGCCGTTTGTCTAGAGCAAAACTATTTCAAATTTGGAGATAAATTTTACAAACAAACCGATGGTCTAGCGATGGGGAGTCCACTCTCACCGCTTTGTGCAGATATTTTCATGGACCACATTGAGAACCAAATTTTAAATAACAGTTTGTTTAGACCGCTCCTTAAGTATTGGTACAGATATGTGGATGATATTATTTGTCTATGGACCGGAACTACAGATGAATTAAACAATTTTTTGACATTCATTAATACTATACAGACCAATATACAATTCACAATGGAAATAGGACATAACAAATTGAATTTTTTAGACATTGATATAGAACTAATAGACCACAAACATTGCTTTAAAATTTATAGGAAACCGTCTTTTACCGACAATGTTATCCCTGCAGATTCAAATCATCCTATGAACCACAAGCATGCAGCTTTTCACTCCATGGTACATAGACTGACCTCGATCCCGATGTCCACGGAGTCATTTAGTGAAGAGCTGGATGTAATAAAGGTTATCGCAACTAATAATGGCTACTCAACGAGATTAGTTGACGGAATGGTGGCACGAAAGCGATCTAGGGCGGCTGTGAATTTGGCATGCCAAGCGGAGGGACCAATTTCAGAGAACAAACGGTGGGCTCGCATCCCTTACATAGGCCACATATCATACAAATGCTCTAGATCTCTAGGTAAGGTCAAACCAGCTTTCTATACGAGTCATTGTTTGGGGCGTTTAATAAGTAATAACTCGGATAGAACTCGTGTGCGACAAAAGAGCGGAGTATATGAAATTACATGTGCACAGTGTAACAAGAAATACATCGGACAGACTGGTAGGTCTTTCCATACAAGAGTGTCCGAACATAATAATGGATGGAAGTTAAAAAAGACGGAATCGAATTTCGCGGACCACCTTATTATGGAGAATCACACGTTTGACCCAGAATCCAACTTCAGAGCTTTACATGTATGTGATAAAGGTAGAAAGTTGAACGCTTTGGAGGCTTTGGAAATAAATAAATTACTGTTAAGCAACCCTGACGCTCTACTGAACCAACAGCTGGATATTAATAATTCCCCCCTATTAAAATACTTTAAAATTTAAGTAATATCGTCCACAAGTTTGACCGAGACTAGAACACAGTTAATTTGTTAATGTTTAGATTGTTTGTAATTTTAATTTAATGCTTTGATTCTGGCCTGGACATGTATTACTTAATGACATTTGACATTTATTTTGACATTTTTAGTTATTTAATTTGTAGTTTACGATTTTGACATGATTTATATTTGATGAGATTTGACATTTATTTGATGATATTTGACATTTATTAGACAGATTTAGTTATTTAATTGATAGATTTGGCTGTTTAAAAATTATTTAATATTATTTTAATATTATAATTATTAATTTTTGTTTATTTTGTAATTTTTGAAACGATATTATGTATTTAGAAACGAAATTTGACACTATTATAATAATGCAGAATAATTATTAGAAGACAAAAATTTCCCATTTTTTGGGGTAAATTTGTAATACGGCCTCCTTAACTTTATTTAGGTACACCCACGTTTATAATTTTAAAATGTATAGTGGGTACTCAGTTTAATGTCATAATATTAACGAAGTAGTTTCTGAAAGTAAAAATAAATAATATTAGTAGAAAATGTGTTATAAAAGTGAATTATGTGTGTGGATTAAGTAGGAGTGAACACCTCTGATGATGCCATAAGGCGAAACCGGTCAGAAAATAAAATATTTGTGGAATGGTGTACAAGTGAGTTTTTTTTCAAAAATGAAACAAAATATATTTATTCGAAACAAAATATTTGTTTTGTATGTATTCGTATTGTTGATGTTTCGAAATATCATTAAGTCGGACTTATTGTTATTCGATCTATTGAAGCTCGGTATTTTGAGAGTAGTAATTATAAACGTTAGGAATATTGAAATTTAGGAATTATAAAAATAGGAATAATGATCAATCGGAGTTGTTATATTCGGAATTTTGAACCAGTCGGAATTATGAAAATCGGTATTTTGAAATTCGTATTTGTGACTGACGGAATAAAGTTATTCGTGTTTATGTAGTGTACCCCACCAATCTATTATGGACGAAAAGAAAATTTATAGAAACCTTCTCCTAAAAACAACTAAGAGAAAAATGGATAAGTTTGTTCAGGGTGTCCTCGGATAACTTTCTTATAAATAAATCTCCTAAACTTTTACTTCGTATCCTACTTCTTATTTGTAATCAATGGATACCTTATCCATTTTATACTTTAGGTAACAAGTTTTTAGAAAAGTTTTGAATATCGGATATATCTAAAAACCCTTTTTTATACTAGTTAATAGTCACAATATGAAACAGTTCACTTTTATGTCATAGTACCATGCACTAGTGCGTGTTATGTGGCAGTTAGTGCTGGTCCTCTATCGTACATCACGTGTTTACACTCTGCTGAGCGAGAATCGATAGATAATAAAATGTCATCATGTCACCTCAAAAGTTCTAAAGTTAAGTACACGCCCGGTTCTAAAGTTAAGTACAAGCACACCACCATCGCACTGTAGAGATTCCATTTATTAGTGATATTTAACATCTGTCCAGGCGGTTGAAATTTTGATTTGGATTACAAAGTAGTTATTTTAAAGTGCCCGGTAACGGCAATAGGCTTGCCCCTATTACGTGGGACCAACAAAGTTACTGGTAAGGTATGGATGTGTGATGCACCTCTACGAACCCCCCTCGGGGATAAAGTCGTGATGTTTGTCCGACACCATCATAGAACAATTCCAAGTAGATAACGAATTAAAAATAACCTGCTTTTGAACAGTTTGAGTAAAGACCAGTTTTAAAATAAAGTAAATTTGAAATGCATATTACTGCAATAACTTTTCGTATGTGATTAAAATAATTGTGGTGAAATAGAAACACAAAACTTTGCTAGAGGGCCATTTATAAACTTTGAAACAGAAATTTGCACAAAATTTATGTTACAAAGCTTTTCATTTTGCATAATATTTTAGTCCCAGAAATGCGTGAAGTTATGAAAGCGGACGAAATTTCCAAATACATTCGAACAAACACTCGGATAGTAATTATGTCCCGGATATTATAAAGCCACTTGTATTTTATATAGTTGGCCTTAATATAATGTTGGCTGTGAGTATAGGAAGAACAACCTCCATAAACTGATTTACTGCTTAAGCTTAACTACACACTACTAATAAAAACTAAGTGTAGAGGAGCCGAGACGCTTTTTACGATAAGCCTTATTGAATTTGGTTTGGTCCCCTAGTTTAATGTCCGGCGTGACATTGCAAGGACGGTCTTGTCCTGTTTATAATGTCAGTAGCGTGATGTGCGTGTCTGTAAGCACGCACAAAATGGAACATCACACCGAAGACATAAGCAGTATCATGTTTCACGTGTTTCGTTCAACCTTCCATAAATATGAAAAAATACTAGGTGCTTGAAAAAGTTAAACACTTTATGATAAAAGTACACGCCCGGTTGAGGCTTCAGATTTTTGCTGAGCGCGTGGCAGGTGACTTTTTTGGTTACCTCTGGCGCTCCGCAAAAATCGGGTTTCCAGACACTCTCATACCGAACAACGTTTCTTGTCCTGCACCTGGAGCTAGTTAGGAATAACTAGTTCTTCTGTGAAACTCATCTAATAAATCAATCAACTAGTAAAGCACTACCTTGTCATTGACGAAATCATCGATGTACATCGATGGAACCACGTTTTTAAGAAAAGAAGAAGAAGAAGAGGCTTCTGACATAATCTACTTCTATAGGTACTACTTAGTCTTTAACATTGGGTGTGAACATATGGTAAAATTTACAAAATTATGTGTGGGCGACATAATATTAATAAAACACAAACACACTTTTTTTATTTTTTTTATTTTATTATTTATGTACAACACACATAGAAAAAAGAACACAAAAACAGTAGTACAAACAATATAGTGAGCATAGTACAAGGGCACTGCTTATTCCTAAAGGAATCTCTTACAGCAGGCCTGAACGGAGATGTAAGGGTGAGAGGGTGACGTGTGTGCAGTGCAAGTAAATAAACTTACATAAACTAAGGGGGCATATACAGGGTGTTACGTAAGGGTTATATATCAACCCGAAGACACCCCCATCAGCTGGTCGACCAGAACCCGTTTCGATATGTGTCGACCGCCAAACAAGAAAAAAAAGTCATCCAAAAAAAAACACATTATTACCAAATAAAATACTCTTGTTTGAAAAACACTAGCTAAAATCAGCTGATTCGGTCATTGACATCAAGTATAAGGAGTACAAATAAATGCGCCTGTGAAAAATCTTCTCTCTCTCTCCTGGTTGGAATATTTTGTCTCTGTTTCGCTTCAAGGTCGCGTGTCGGTCGGCGATCGACGCCGCCTCCCGCCCCTCCCACCATTGTCTATTAGTAAGTACGTCAAGCACTAGTAGATTTGAAATAACGCATATAATTTTCTTTATGATGAACTTTTTTTTCTTGTTTCGCGGTCGAAACATATCAAAAGGCGTTCTGGGCGATCAGCTGATGTGGGTGTCTTCAGGTTGATATATCCCTTACGTAACACCCTGTATACATGTATAAATACATACTGTGCTATAATAAACTTACATAAAGGTATACTACATTACAATATAATAGATAGCTAAGATTAAGAGGAGAGCTTTCACTTTTACTTTTTTTATTCTTGTCTGTCTGTTTGTATGTACGCACTAAGCAAAAAAGTTACTAAAAGGGATTTATAAATGAGTAATAAGGGGATAAAGACGTGTTTTGTGTGCCTGTATAGTGCCCGGCAATAGGCTTGCCCCCTATTACGTGGGACCGACAAAAATTCTGGCAAAGTGTAGGGGGGTATAACGCACCTCTGCCTACCTATTCGGAGATATAGGCGTGATGTATGGATGTATAAATGAGTCGCACGCTAAGGGTTTTGTTACAACAAAACAATAGGAAAAAAATATAACCATCAGGCGGACGGATGTACGGGTATCAGTTAGTTACAACGCATACAACACGCCTATATCCTCGAAGGGTAGGCAGAGGTGCATTACACACCCACACTGTGCCAGTATTTTAGTCCCACGTAATAGGTGGCAAGCCTATTGCCGTCACCGGGCACACATATAATGGGTTATGTTCAAAATGGCCGAATGAATTTAATAAAAAAGTAGCAGCAATATTTTAATATTGAAAAAAAAGAATTGAAACCCGTTGTGATGAAATGTTGATGAAAGGCAACAAAATCATACGTGCCAGCCGCTATGGCACAGCCAATTAAAGTCCTGGGCGTCTCGGACTATATAGTTAGTTTAGTATAGTTTACAAAAACAAATTAAATACCAACATGGTACATTTTTTTCTAGAAATTAACTAGAACCGGTGCAATGAGTAATAAAAAAATATGGTGTGCTCTTTTTTCAACACCGTACTTCTGTTTAAAGTTGCAATAAAAAAGTTTGAAAGACGGTTGTTCCTCGTTATCCGAGATGCAATTAAAAGTTGAAAAAACGAAGTAAAAAACTTAACGAATGCTAGTTAAATAGTTACATCTAGTTATAGAGTTAAATTATCCAGTTTATCTAAGAGTTCTGCAGCATTATTCAACTTCGACATAATATTCAGTAGATTTAGACTTCAAAATAGCATACTTAAATATAAAATCAGAGACATACATACATATGGTCACGCCTCTTTCCCATGGGGGTAGGCAGGGACTATGGAATTCCACTTGCTACGATCCTGGCATACTTCTTTCGCTTCTTCCACTTTCATAACTATCTTCATGCACGCTCTCCGGTTCTGGGTACTCTCGACCTGGCCTTTGGTCAAAACATCTCCGATTTGGTCGAAGTACGTTCGCCTAGGTCGACCCTTACCTGCCTGTCCATTCACGCCCGCCTTGCCGAACCATCTAAGCATCCCTTTTTCTATCTTACTCACTACCTACATCTTCTGACACACCGCAACGTTCTCGTATCACGCTGTTCCTCACTTTATCTACCAATGTCACCAATATCAGACACAATCATTGAATTCGATTCATATTCAATATTTAAAAATAATATGCCATGTCTCGGTTTTTTCGCTCTAATCTGAGTTGGCCCATATTAAAGTCAGGGTCCATTTCCCCGCTGTGAATATGATTTATATTAATTAATGGCACATAATATAATAGAGAAACATACTGTGAGTATACAAATATAATATTGGATATTGTACAATATTGTCCCGTGAATTTTATAAGACTGCTAAAATACTATTCGTCCACGCCCAAGTCAACCTTTACAAGGTGATAGACGGACGAGGCTCAGAAACGTCAATAGGCTGGTCCCCTATTACGTGGGACTAACAAAACGTGCAAAGTGAAATCTGTGAAGTCTCTTTACCACTATGGGTGTTCAGACGTGATGTTGTATGTCGTGAAATTTATGAACTTGTAATATCGAACAGTTTCGTAACAATCAAGATACTTGGTAATCACCTTAAGCTTGATTCACACGGCATTGTACCTACTTCACGATTCTTAGAGGACCCTCCAGTTAGTGTTGTTATAATAATGTGCTTCGACCTTAATCCTGCATAACAACCTGCAGTACAATGCCATATAATCCAACCTTAGTTTGTTTAATATAGACATACACGCGTCCAATTCCTGAGAGAGTAAAGCCCCTTGACGTCAATACTGGCCACGAAAATACAAAGCAAAGGGCTGTGAACGAAATCGTGTTTGAATAAGGAACGTTAATCAAAAGCTTTAGTAACCTTGACCTCGTTTCGTGTAGTCCAATGCTACCGTCTACGAACAGCCTATTCACGAATGCCCACTATTTCAAGGACGTGGTGGAAAACTAAAGTTTATACTCACATAAGATTTATTCATAATATTATTGTTATTAATAAGTAAGTAGGCTGCTAGTGAATCTTTGTTAAGCATCACTTCTAATTTTGTAGAGTCGTTTAAAAATGTTATTTAGGTAACTAGGTACAAGGTCCCGCCGAGTTCCGTAGTCAGCGTCGAGGGCGCCGTAGACTCATCTACGCCCAAGACCATCGACCTCCATCATCGGGGCCTGAGGACGGCGGGATCACCACCAACCGTCCTTACTGAAACAGGCTAGAAGGGTTGCGTGCTGCGGGGCCTTTGCCCCAAAGCACGCAACCAGATTCACTCACTGACGCGGGATAAAACCCTACCCCAACGACGCGGGATTCTCATCCCGACCAAACCCCGCCCCGCAGAGACCACAGAGGTGGTCAAAGTCCGCCGGGCGCCACTGGAAATACGTTCTGCTTGTAACCAGAGACGCCCGGCAGCGGATGTTAGAGCGTCCGCGGCCTTGGGCCTCGGAATAAAAAAAAAACTACGTACAAGGTAGGCAGTGGGTACCAAATGATGAAGTAGGTACAATATTGTGTGTATCAGCTGTTTTGTTTTTATTTATTTTAAATTACATATAAATTCAAAATTTGTTGTAAAATTAATAATTGAATCTGTATTAACAACCGAAAAATTAATATATTATATATTTTTAAGCAATGAAAGTATGCTAACTCTTTCTCAAATTATTTTACAATATGAATTGCAAAAAAGCCCAAGATCACCGAAGACACAAGTAAGATGTACCCAAGACTATAGTTTAAGCGATTTGTTAAACTAATTTGATAAAAAGTATAGGTAATCTATACTAATATTTATAAAACAAAAAGATTTGATCGATTGTTTAAAGTGAATAGGCTCTGTAACTAATGACTCGATTTTGAAAATTCTTTCACCGATATGTAGTTTCATTATCCTTGAGTAACATATGGTACTTTTTATCCCGGTGACGTGATCCCACGGGAAAACTATATCACGCGGGCGAAGCCGCGGCGATCAGTAGCACGAGTTCTATTCATTTAGTTCTAGGCTAGATGACGTTGTATAGAAATTTCCTAGTTATTTTAGAGATTTTGTTTGTTATTTTCTTATGCTTCAATGTTTTTTCCGTTCACTGCATTATACAAATTCATTAGCGCTTGTGTAGCTATAATGATATCACAGTTTGACACAATTTTTTTTATTTGTTTATTTATTTCAGGCAACAAATAGAAAAGTTACAGTTGGTATAAACTTATTCTACGGCCCATAGATACCTTAAAACTAAGAATACATATAGATATTACAAAATGTATATTAGTAATAGGTATCTTAAGACTATTGTTAGTACACACTTCACTATCGCACTTCGGTCTTTTTGCGTACCAGTGGTAGCGATCCGCGGAAGCGACGGAACACCACGCCCTGTGGCCAGAAGGTTTCCTCTATGACGAGGCTCAGTCTAGTGTTGGGCACTCGCACCACGAACGACAGGAAACGGACGTTACGGCTCGCCTCCAACAGCTGCACTCTCGGCGTGAAGTTGGCCTTCTTGCGCACGTACTGTCCGATGTCATCCGCCTTAGTGGTGTAGTGTAGGCGGGAGACATACACGGGTGTACTCGGTATTGCGGCCTGCAGCGCTGGGCTGGACTAGTGAATACACTATAGATTTTAGCTATAAATATTATGAATGAATCATGAATAAAAACACAGACGTTACAAATTCAAAATGTTCTTGTAATTTCAATATTCATATTTTTATCCCATTGGTCCATTAATCACATTTTATTACTCTTGGGATTAGCCTACAATAAACGACTACATACCCTTTTGATCTTGATTAACAACGAGGTCTGGTACAAGAAGTAAAATTTACAAAACCTACATGTATAGCTCCACTTCAAATATGACACATGCCCCTGTTATGCCCCCAAAAATTTATGCTGTTTCCACAGCACCAAAGATATGAAGTTTTTTTATGACCTAAGTTGTATTTACGAGCTTTCACGTCTAAATAGGAATAAGTAAAAGTTTCCCTATTAAGGAGCAAACCTTCACTAGCAACAAACACGAACGCAGTATTACTTAACTTAGTTATTGTATTTCGCTACTGGCACTCAAGTAGCAATTGCGACTCGGACTCGCGCACGAAGGGTGCCGTACATGTATGGGACAACAAACGTAATTTGTTTTGCCCCCTAAATATTGAATTTATTCTGTTTTTTAGTGTTTGTTGTTTTAGCGGCAACAGAAATACATCATCTGTGAATTTCTATTTTGTAACTATGACGGTTCAGAGATACAACCTGGAGACAGACCGAACGGACGGACAGCAAAGACTCAGTATTAGGGTTCCCGTTTTACCCTTTGGGTACGAAACCCTACAACGGTCATATTTTTTAATGTCTGGCCCAACGGCTATTGCCAGACGCCCCTCGGAAGGATTGAAAATCAATTTCAGCTAACGGTTTGACTTCAAATTATCAGGCGTTCTTTTCGTCGCGTCGCGTCTCGGGCGAAGATTATCAATAGTAAATTAAGACTTTTGGTTTTATTTAGGTAAACTTATTGTCGATTTTATTAAACGTTTCATCGTAACTGTATACTAAAAATAAAATAACAATAATGTAGCTACATTACTCCTGAGTACTATACGATACTTACTTATTGTCCAGGTAGATATTTCCGTGCGAATTGGGAACGAGATAACTAGCTTACGTAGTCAGTTAGCTTATTATATTTTCTTAGTAATTTGTGTTTTGTAATAGCAACTGTCAGGTCGTACATAATTGTTGTTTCTACCATGAACATTATCGCTTCATCTGCGTATAAACTTCGCGACGGTCACCTTACACATCTCACTCTTGTCTTCCCCATGTCCTGCATACTACCAAACAAAAACAACTACTGAATGACGCTGTACCTTCTGTATGTTTCATATACGAAGTAATTCTACTGAATTCACCGGGTAGATGTGTTTATTACAGTACGTGACCGCACACTGTACAACACTAGCGGCACCATGACACGAGTTATCCTAAGATATTCTCAGTACGTTTCTAACATACCAAGACACCGAGACGCCTCGTTCGTTAAAGTTACGTTCAAGTTATATGTGTAATAATGTTGTGTTTATGCTCTCATAATATTTCTCCTAACAGTAGCTAACACAAATGTTTCATCACATATTATATTGTAAGAAGTAGGTTTTGCTGGACTCGAACCACTTTATATAGGAAAAAACTCTGTCAATTAATTAAGCTACTAAGCTCTAGCCAAAGACATCCGAATTTGCGACCGTATCAATACATCTTCTCCGGTGATGTTTTGATGTATACTGTCAAATATTTAAAGATAGTTTGTTTGAAAATAAAAGTAGCTTACTGAACTTGAACCAACTCTTACGTAAACACTTTTAACATCAGAAGGAGTTATTGGGAAATTGAGATTCTATAAATAAAATTTCGTTTCCCTTTGTCTAAAACATTTCATTAATACGTTACCAAAATGAATTTCACTATTCGCCTCATGTGTGTCATGTTTCCTATTTGCCCGGTTGAGAAAGTATCTAGTTAATACTAGCTGAGTCTATGCTCGATCCATCATTCTTGTATTACATGTCACGGGAAGGTAATAGTCTCTCTACTTGGTAAATGTATCTGTTAGTAGGTAGTGCAACACGTAGGTAATTATTTTATTCCAGAGAAACAAAGGCGTGAAGCGAGGATATTGCTAATGTTTTGTATACAAAACATTAGCAATATTAGATTATTCTCGTAATGTTTGAAGGTTTTGGGCGCAGTTGGCTTTAGTTTATTAGTTGCCCTATATTTAGATATTGTAAGAATTTAATATATGAAAGAAAATCAGTAGGTGCAACAAAAGTGACCCTGCTAGTTTAAAATTATATTTAACAATCAGATCAGATATCCACTAAGTATGAGTTGATCTCAAGTAATAATTAGATACTCTTGAGTTTCAAGGTTCAAGCAGGTAGCAAACGTAGGTACTTCGTGTTCGTTACACGTGAAAGGACTTCAAAGACAACTCAAACAAACTATTCTAGTTAGAATTTAGTTTAGTTTGAGTTACCCTTTACAAACTGATCGTATCATTCCTATGCCATATAGGTACTTGAGACTGCGATCTTAAATGCCTTGTAACGTTTTCATTTGTCCTTTATTGTATACTTTTCAATACTTATGATTGGAAAATAACATGTTTTTTCGGCTGTGCCATAGCGGTTGGCACGTAAGATTTTGTTGCCTTTTGCATCGGGAGGCAACAGGTTTAAAGATTTTTTCAAAATAAGAATATAGCGGCTACTTTTTTATTAAATTCATTCGCCTGTTTTGGACATAGTGTGCCTGGTAAGTCACTATAACACTAAACTGACTCGAACAGTTTTGTCCGTTTAAGTCTTCTCAATAATTCAGTGACGTCTAGCAGCTGTATAGCCTCGACGTTCACGGGATGGCGAGTTAAAAAATGTTAGCTTTGTATACTTATTTTGATGGTTAAGTACGTAATTAATTTATGGGTGTAATTAGGTACCTACCTATGCAACTGTGACTCCATAGGGACTGATTTTACTCCGATAAGGAGACAGAATCTGTCCTCTTGTTGGAAGAAATATTTGTATCATCCTTCTTAGCTAAAATAATATGTGTGCGTTTACAAAACAAAAAGCATTCTATTGACCGAGACACGCGTCAGCGTGGCCAGCTAAGTTCAAAACCAGAACGGCGTAATTATCTTGTCCTTATGGTTACCTATCACAAGCTTTGCTTAGTTTGAGGTTAGACCGTTTGTTGATTGTATTTAATTTTATGTAGGTACCTATCTATATTACGTACAACATCAAATACATAGTATCAACGTCATTCAACAACCTAAAGAATAACATGTAGGTATATGTGCTCTGGTGTCCATTCATCCACTTAGATGAGACTTGGTTCTAATCCTTTCTAATATCTATAGATACTTGTACCCTTTTTGAGGATTTGAAATGGAATAGGTATATTGAATGAACCTATTAAGTTTAGAACGAGTTCCGCATACTATAAACGTTTATGAGCAGATGTAAAGTTAAAGTACGCTTTTATGAGCTAATTTATAATAGCAATAACGTGTATATTGCCTTTTCCGCTTAAAGGTTCATTCTTTTAACATGTTATTTATTTTAAATAGCTGTAAATTGTTACCATCCATTACCATGTTAGAATTATCCTTTGAGATTCATAATCAATAAATTAAGAAACAAATGTATTGCGCAAACTCTGATAATTAATATCAGAGCTTGCCATACACACCTATAATTATTCTCTAGAGGCCTTCATTGCGCAAACAAACAAAATAAGGTAGATATTTCTGCACATACTTAAGTTTAAAACTAGTGGTTCTGTGAACCGTAGACTTCGGGAGCTTTTTTTCAATTTTCTTAATTACTCTTTCATTTTTCATCCAATCCAAAAAATATCATCATATGTTATTCTTTGTAAGCAAGGAGTGTGTGTGTAAAGTTTCATGAAAATCGGTTGATAAATACGGCCGCAAACATGATCTGACAAAACCCGTAGATGTAGAGATGTAGAGGTAGGTACAGACGAAAGAATTTCTCTCCAGTTTGCAAGTTGAAACGGAGACTTCGGTCACTTCGCTCCCTCAGTCAATAATATTTATTTATTACCTATATCCTTATAATTATGAAGCGAGTGTGAATGGACAAGCTAGTAAGGGTCGACAAAGGCGAACATACTGCGACCAAATCGCAGATATCTTAAATAAAGGCCAGGTTAAAAGTACCAGTAACCGGCGAACATGCATGAAGACATTAATGAAAGTTGAGAAAGCGAAAGAAGTATGCCAGGATCGTAGCAGGTGGAAAGCCGCGGTCTCTGCCTACCCCACTGGGGGAGAGGCGTGACATTATGTATGTACCTGTATCCTTCATACGGTGTTCGTGGTTCCAACTTATAATTTTAAAGGTGCCGTCTGGTAAGTTGATGATAAGTAGTTATTAAATTGAAGTTCTTTCAAGCTCTTTAATTCTTCAAAGACGTCGTCTTAGTTGCTAGGAAAGGAGGTATGACCCCAAATCATCGGATGCCTCAGTCTTTATCTGCACATTATTCTTCTTTACTATGTATTTATTTGTACCTACCTTACTCGAATTGTTATGGTAACCTACACCAGACTACTCGACTATTTAGCCGTTGATTTGATATACAATAATTCGTACAATTGAATGCCGGTAATCAATATTTACGCGAAATTTAAAAATATCCAACATTGGCCTCACCTTTAACGAAAAAATCACACAACCCTATTACCGAAATGTACGAGTAGCTACGTGTTTGAGATTTATGATATTATTTGGAAGTTGAATGCCACATTCTCGTAAGTAGCTTTATTACGAATTTCAATTTACATTCAGAAGCAAAACTCGTTGGAAAAGAGTTTACCCGTATATGCTTTGCATAATATTGTGAAGATACGTACTACGGTAAGACAAACCCATTTTTATCTTACATGCTTCGTAACATAAAATGTAGTTTTTAGTTCTATGCAAAGAACCTTTGTATATAAAATCTATCTATGTATATAATTAAAAAACTTTTGGTGCCCCAGGCTGGTCAACCCATAGAAGTAGTAACTTAGCAGAGTCCTATGTCTATGGGCCAACCAGGCAGCGCAGGTCCGAAATGCGATTGCTTTGTTTGCCAGTAAGTGAAGGTTCAATGTCACGGATCATGATTCACACTTAAGACTATAACGGGTATAAATGAAAAATGAGTTATTATATGTAACAAACTTGAGATAAATGAATAGCTACTTTACTTAGGTAGGTACTATTAACATTTTCGCAAACCAAATAATTTTTGAAAAATACCTTCTCACAAGTATTTACTCTGTTTGTGTACAAGTTACTTAATTAAAATAACTTGGCATTGTTGAAACAATAAAGCCGGTACTTATCCTCAGGGAAAACTCATACTTTCCACGAAAAAGTTTGTATTTCGAATTCTGGTTTCATCAGCCTTGGGATTCAGCCCTCCAGACATACCTACTGGATTTCAGGTTCATCTTTTTATGATTTACCTTCTTCTAAAGGGATAAATACACGATTGCAAACGCGGTTGTAAACGTGCCATTAAACCGAGCGCTTTGCATCGAGCGGTTTAAAACCATGTATTGGATGCTTAACTAGTTATTAGATTATTTAATTATGGATTTATGGCGTGACGATAAGGTGTTGCTGTGTCCCTAGTTAACGTTGCTGATATAATATTTCAAATCAAAATTTTAGTTGGTTTAGCGGACACCCTCTTATTATAATATGTGTCCTCTTTCCGCGCAGTCAATAATATTTAATGACCGGTCGCCTCCCTGTCGACAACACTACGTGGGGATATTTACTTAACTATGAGCATAACACCACCTAAAAGAGCCTGTCAAATTATGGCAATGTTATAAAAATATTTAGAAGGATCCCTTAAAATGCATAAATTCATGTTAAAAGGTAATTTGTACACCCATAATTCGTTTATTAGACACTTTGTGGGTTCCTGTCCTAAGAGCATGGCACAAGAGCATTGACTGCTTCGGTGGCGTGGTGGGCGCTTTCGACGCCGCCCGGAGTCTCGGGTTCGATTCCCGGTCGGGACAAACTATGTGTGATGATACTTTTTTTTTTTTTTTTAATTCTCTCAATTCTCTAACGTCCGATGCCGGGCGTCTCTGGTTACTAGTAGAGGGTATGTCCAGTGGCGCCCAGCGGACTTTGACCACCCCTGTGGTCTCTGCGGGTGTGTGATGATACTTACATACATTTGTGCCGAAGTCTGGGTGTTTCATATGTATAATATGTATGTATTTACAAAAAAAAATTTTGTATAAGTATTTATATCAGTTTATCTAGTACTCATATCACAAGCTCTGTTTAGTTTGAGAGTAGATGGCATTGTGTGAATTGTGCTAATATATTTATTTATTTATTTTATTTGTCTGTTATAGCTGCTGGAATTTTGGTTCGAGTTACAGAGTGGTTATGGGTTTTCTAAAGCGCCCTTTTCTAAACTGGTAAAGTAAGGGTATGTTATGCGCCTTTGCCTACCCCTTTGGGAATATAGGCGTGAAGTATGATGAAAGAAAAATTAAATTCTAAATTAAGTCAAAATTCTAATTTCAAGGTAAACAAAAACACAACTTATTGACTTTTTAATATTTAAATAACGGCGAATTATTAATATCCAGCCCTTGGGTCGGTAGAGCATCGCGGCGCTATCCCTGGTTTGTCAGATCAGATAAACGACTTGACTTCCGGAGTCCTAGAAAGTCCCTTTAGAAACCAAAGTTAAAAATATTTTCATTGCATTTAGACCTTGAAACAATGACCTTGATACAAACTGTTTTACTGTTATTAGAAATAAATACATACCTAATCTTATATGTATAATATCCTAATAATTAAAATTCACGACCTTTCTATTTACTAGCAGCTTGTGGAACAAGAAGTACTCATCTTTGTTGGTCAGATACTTATTTCTTGTTCATGCGGGCGGCACATCGATGACCCTGCGACTTCGCAGGGACGGTACAGAGGACGGGGGAGAAGTTGGCGGCCGCATTCTATACGCGTTGAGGCGCGTACGCACCGTCTTCACCGGCACTTCCTCCTCCGAATCGCTGGAGAGGAGGGACCCCCACCCGGACGAGCTAGTGCTTCGGTCGCCCCCCCCCCCCCCCCCCGCCCTTCTCGAGGGTCTTCTTCTTCGTGGCAGAAGAACGGCCCTTCTTCTTCACACTGCTAGTAGCTGACCCATAGTCAGTCCCAGCAGCAGCAGTTCCTTTGGGGCGTCGACGTCGCGCTGCGACTAGGCCGTTGCGACGCGAGCCCGCAAATCGATAGGCATCGGAATCAGTTGTTCGTGCATAAGGTCGTCGGTTGACACTGCCCGGGAAAGGACAGTGTCGGGACCGGGGGTCTCTACGGGTTTATCCATCATAAACGAAATCTGAATATTTATTTGGCCACAAGTTCAGACAGCGATGTTCAGTCACCCAACCTGCCACTCCGTTACGGTGGTCAGGCTGGGGTCCAGGGCGTACGGCGTGGACGTAATCGACTATCACTTGGGGCCCCGCCCCACCCATTTTAACCCTAGTATAATATAAGTTTATATAGACGCAAAACGGTACCTATATTTTTCTGAAAACAGGGTTATACACCTCATTGATTAAACTTGTAAGATTCATAACATATTACCTCAATTTGCTGCTAGAGTATATTTTTCGTACCGCAAAGATTAATAATTACTTATTTGGCAAACGTGTCAGTAAATGACAAGAAGTTTTTCATGCACCCCTTTATACTCGTACCTACGATTTATACCTATACTCGTACCTACGTAATTTCGATTAGCTCGTACCATTCTATCGACATCTTTCGGTAGAGGACAAAATTATCCGCCATCCATGTACTATACTTAGGTAGATATTATGTAACGAGGATACTCGTAACAAACAGTAGGCTAGGATTTCTTGAACATATGAAATATGATATCATTATGTATATGGATCTACCTGTAAGTCACACAACAATAGTTATTTAATTCACATTACAGTTTCACAATCACAGACTAATAGCTATTTACACAGACTATATTTCGCAAAAGCCAAAGATCTTTGGTTGAATTGGAATGCCCTTTTAAGGGGTAATGCTCTGGCTTAAGCCATCTAACCGATGTCACAACCGAAGGCATCGAAATGTGATCTTACATTTCTGCGTTTGTAACTTAGTAAAAATAAAAAAGTATTGGCAAACTGATTGCTTTAAGCTAATTTATCCATGTAAACATATTGCTTAACATAATCATCAACGAATAAGGTAAGTATCAATTGTAACGTCATTACATTACAATTGATACTAATCAAACAGGCGAATCAAAATAATCTCATTTCAGTGTCGCTGGCCTCCTCTCAAAACCAGCGCTGGCAAATGTGGGTCTGCCCACGTCAGCATAAGCTGAGAAGAGACCAAAGTCCACGCAGATGTGGTGCGTACTAGCATACAACCGACGGTGTTTTACTTTTACTTTCTCCTTGTGTATATTATTAGGTATCTAATATGCTTATAATCGCTATACTTATATGTGTTTGCGAATTAAACGTATTTAATTTCTTTCTTTCTTTCATTTGAATACGTCTACTACCCTTAGCTAGTTAACAAAATTGTGAAATCTCCTGTGACCTTTTCACGTTGATTTACTTTACTGCCCCAGCACTGGATGGAAATAGAATATTTCTAAAAATAAATACACTAGATTGAGTTTGCGAGATTGTCAAAACGACACAGCCACACCCCGTCATCTGAAAGGTAGGTAATTGAATGATGTTGAAACGAACGAGTGTAAAGACTAAAGAGTGAATGATGACGGGATTGATTTGAACATTGCTTCATAACAGCCACTTATGTACTTGTCTACAAGAACAGTGACAACAAAATTAGTTTTGTAATAGCATTGTAACTGGTACGTCTTTTTCAGCCTTTAAATTACTGTTATTCGCCATTAAGTTAAACTGTACCCATTTCAGTGATTTGTTTAAGTAAAAAAATAAATAAATAACACACTTACAACATTAGAGAAATTCGTTGGAAAACTTCCTCGACGTGATGGCTCAGGCCATTTAAGTTACCCTGAATATTTCTAATTATTATAATGATAAAAAAACCGGCCAAAAAGTTCCGAACCAAAAGGGCACATTTATTGTATGAAAGACCCCTTATATATTTATTATATTCTGTTTTTTAGTCTTAGTAATCATTCTAATTATCACGGACAGGGAAATCTTAGTAATAGGGTTCCCGTTTTACCCTTTGGGTACGGAACCCTAAAAAATAGCTGTTTAAAAATATGATTCAAACACGAACAAATGATTTATTAGAAAGAGCACAATACCTAAAATTCTACACTGATTCCAAAATCCAATACTCGATATCTGTTCATTTATTACGTTAGTTGGAATTCGTAAAATCCCGGTAAGCTATAACCGCTAATGATCCTACAACTGATCTCAATACATTGTTTGCGGCATTGCAGTGTCTGTATCATCTATATACGTAGGTCACACTATAAGTTTTGCGTAACTTAAAAAAACAACATGTTAAAACCAAAATATTATGTTTATTGCTTTTCAAAATACTCTCCTTTACATTTTTAACATTTTTTCATGCGATAAATATATATTTTATCGCATGAAAAAATAAATATATATTTATAAATATATATATATAAATAGGAGGACCACAGATCTGAAGGCATGTTTTCTACGTGCTGATTGAACGCTATCACTGCCTCTTCGGAGTTGGTAAAAGTGAAACCTCTCATCAAATCTTTGATTTTGGGGAAAATACAGAAATCACAGGGTGCTAGGTCGGGGCCATGCGCAGGATGAGTGACGAGTTGTACTTTTTCGGAAGCTAAAAATTACTTTGTTTTGTTGGCCGTGTGTGAAGAAGCGTTGTCATGATGTAGGAGAACGCGGCTTTTGGGTCGTCTATCGCGAACTTTTTCTAACACCCTGGGCAAACAAATGGTAGAATACCACTCGACATTAACACTATTTTGATCTTCAAGTGGAATTGTACAGATGGGACCCGTAACTGAGAAAAAAAACGTGATCATTTTTTTACCAACGTTTCTCGCCTGCCTCACTTTTGTTTTTGGCTTGTTCTCATTTTTAAACACCCATTCACAAGATTGCTGTTTTTTTCGGGTTCAAAACAATAAATCCACGTTTCGTCTCCTGTGACAATGTCATAAACAGCATTTGAATGTCTGTGGTCGTACTTCAGTAGCATCTGTGAGCACCATTCCACGCGAGCCCGCTTCTGCTCCGCTGTCAGTTCATGAGGGATCCAACGACAACAAAGTGTCCGAACTTTCAATTCTTCGTGTAAAATTTTCTGGATTTGACTCATACCAATCCCCAATAGTCCTCAAATTGTCTCATAGGTAATCCGCGGGTTTTCTTCAATTAACCGCTTAACAGTAGCCACATTATTTTCGTTGACGGCAGTTGAAGGCCGCCCTTCACGAAATTCGTCATGTAAAGAAAATAGACCTCTCTCAAATTCAGCAAACCATCGCCTCACGGTGCTCAAACAAGGTGCTTCTCTCCCAAAAGCATTTTGAAGACGAGCGGCATAGTCTTGCGGAGAGAGAGAGAACTTTTAAAATCATAAAAAATCATTGCTCTAAAATCTTTTTCACTTAATTACATTTTCGTTGCATACGTAGAACTTTGATGTGTAATAAAAAACAATTGACAAATGATTTCCCGCCAATTATTTATTATATATTTATTACTAAGAAGGTAGCCAACGTTTAAAAAAATATAACATTCGAAATTCAAATAGTTCCGATTAGCTAGAAGTGCAAAACTTTTAGTGTGCCCCATGTATTCCATTATAAAACAGGTGAAATAGTGAAAGGCCTTTAATAAGTAGGTAATATTAACAAAAAAATTGTGTGAGATTAGTTGAACACCAAAAATTTGTTATTTTGTCTGTTTTTTTTTAAATATAATTTTTTATATAAATTATATATATATATTTTAATTATAAATTAGAGATTTAAATATCTTTAGAGATACCAATACATACTATTGGTATCTCTAAAGATATTTAGCTCATGGTAAACTTTTTGACACTTTAATATGGAATAGATATAGGTAGTGTCACCAAAAGCGGACGGCAGGAAAACGTTATAGCCATACATAAGTAGGATAAGTAATTCAACGTTGTATTAGTATTACGAGTAGAATTCAGTATTAACTCCATCCTGTTCCAACTCCATACTGAAGACTATGGTGGAGAGGCATGACGCCCTTTTGCTAAGGACTATTGTTCGTCGTTGTGTGACGAACAATAGTCTGGTATCTAAAAAAATATAATAAATGTTTTTATCCAGTAATTCGTTTAGCAATGTCTTTATTGTTGCTAACCAAGAACTATGGAAATTATTTTTATCAGAGGTATTTTCAAGTTTCTCAGAATTTCTGTCACTAATATGTGACTGTATTATTCCTGTTCCTACTATAATCTATCTAGAACTAGACTTTTTTACCCTGATTATATTCTTCCGTATAAATAGGGAACGAGAATACCAGTTCCACAGGGGCACGTTGCAATTTTAGTTTCAAAAACCTTTACAAGCATCAGATTATTAAAAACAGAATTTTAGGGATGTGTGTTATTTTAATGGAAGCAACTTCGTTATTTCATGTGGATGAATGTTAACATATTACATACAAAAGGTTTGCGTGTTCTGAACTCTGTGTAAACAAAGCTATAGGTACTGTGTAAATAAACCTATGCGAAATTCACAGTAATTAAATGCGGTGAGAGTCAAAGGGGCGACCGATACAAGTATAAATACTGTATGGATGCATGCTGTACACTTTTCACTATGAAAGTTTTTTCATTTGAGACTGAAGCAAAATGCAAATAGATAAGTTTTACTTTCCATTGATTAGTTTTCTCGTTACATTTATACGGTAAAATATAGGTATCAGTTTCAAAGTAATTTTACGGTGTCAATTCAGAATATTACGGTCTCTGGGCCGATTTTCATTGAAATCTGTTGAATGTTTAACGCCTGATTGAAGATAAAACGTCCTTACCGCAATCGAAACCTAACACACTATAATAGATTAGTAAAATCACAAAATGTGTATGTTTATCACATTACATTATGTAACAAAATTATGTAACAAAACCACACATCAATACAGTAAAGATTAATTAAAAAGACATTCTGTACTGTATAATATAGCATGACGTTCACATTACGCTATAATACCGCAAGCGTTTATAGTACCTATAATCACAGATTACTAAATAGTTACTACGTAACAGATACTTCACTCAGTAGAAAATTTCCAATACCTACTTCTATAATAGCCTACTCCGTCGCGTCAGCCACCACTGCATGCTAAAATGTGCCTAAATGCTCAAGCGTACAGTTTAGATTGCTTCGCACCGCGCGATCCCACAGCAATCGCAGGGCTGCCTCTTCGATAAAATTAAATTAACATAACTTTTGTCTATGTTATTGAGAATTTGTTGAGACATTGAGACCCCTCCGTGCCTCGGAGAGCACGTTAAGCCGTCGGTCCCGGTTGTCATACTAACATCTATGGCAGTCGTTAGGGGTAGTTGGAGCCCTAAATCAAAAATCCGACCGGTTTAACTACAGAACTTCGATATCGCCAATGGGTTGTGGAGGTCAGATGGCAGTCGCTTCACGGAAAATATCGAAGTTCAGCCGAATCGCAGTTAGACTGGAAAGCCGACCCCAACTGTCAACAATCCTCTTCCCCCCGGACCGCCGTAAGGTGCTAACGTGTATCAGAACTGTGTTAATAATTTTTTAATAAATCATTGAAATTAAATTAAAATAAAGTGAAATTAAATCGCCTGCAATATTAGAAGTGCATAAAGTCCGAAGAGGTGATACAACTACGTCAACGAACGGTGCCGACAACTACATTAATACTTCTGTCTGCGTGTGCGCCTGGTACGTCGCCTGATTACAAACTGCACAAACTCCACCCCAACACCAACACATACCTACGTAAGATACTTTGCAATATATCAAGGACACTGTGCTTGCGCATCCGCCACGCCCCCACTGCAGCGATTGGAGATTCAGTATAGAAGAGGTCCCGCCCCCTTTGAATGTTCGCTTCGCCTTCGCCCAATCTGCATACCATCGTAGTAAGCTCATTAGCGTAGCCACTTCCTTCTGGCCCAAGGTTGACCAATTACCATATCACTTGTCTACATTTTATTATTGTTCTACGATATATAGGTAAGGTACATACCTAACTCAGAGCTTAACTATAAATATGAATAAATCTATCTCGGAATCGGATATAGACTCAGTGGGAAACGAACGTTTTAGTACCCCGCCGAATTTCACAAGTTTAAGAATGATAAAGAGAGGTCGTGAAGAGGTGCTTTTGGGGATAGGGGAGCAGCTAGACGAATTTAAAAATGAAATGAAGGAAATGATGGCCAATTTCCTGGCAAAACACGGAAACGAACTACAACAATTATCGGCAACACTCAAAGAAATACAACAATCCAACCTTAATTTTGAAAACTCAATTACCTATCTTATGTCGCAAAACAAAGATCTTGAGGAGAAGATATCTAAATTAGAAACACAATCGAAGGAGGATAAGACATATATCACAATCCTGGAGAGTAAAATTGAAGATTTGGACATAGACAACCGTAAGACTAATTTTGTTATTAAGAATGTACCTAAATCATCTGGCGAATCGAAGCCAGACTTAATTAACATGATTATGTGCCTATCCCAGAACATTGATTGTCCCATAGCCAAACAGGATATTAGAGATATATACAGAGTGCGTGGGAAGAACAGCGAAGCTAAAAATATGCCAATTATTGTTGAAACTGGATCCACTATCTTGAAGAATAATATAATTAAAATGGCAAAAACCTTTAATATTAAACATAAGTCAAAGCTCTGTTATAAACATCTGGGCTCCAAGTCCCAGGAGGATACACATATATTCTTGTCTGAACACCTGACTGCTAGGGCATCTCGTCTTTACTTTCTTGCACGAGACCTAACTAAATCAGGAGTTTATAAATACTGTTGGACTGCCTACGGTAAAGTTTATGTGAGAAAGGATGATCAATCCCCAATGATAACTATAAGAAGCGAAGAACAAGTTCATCAACTAGTAACAAAGACATGACTACTGGCCAAACCTACCTACACGCAACTTAGCTCCAAGATCCTCAAAAAGCTATTGTTACTAACTTCTCTTACTTGTTTAACAGAATTTCCTATCTTAAGTATTAGTTTAAACATGACGTTTTTTATCGCGTCGTACAATAATTATAGAATTAAGAATACACACATAGGGTACCTTTTAGGTCTTCTTACTTGCTTCACTACACCGTCTGACTCTCACACATATAAAATACTCATTCACACCATACACTAAAAAATAAAATTGCTACAAAAAACACACAAGTTACACATACACATACTATCACAATTAAATATTGTCGTGGATAATATCCACTATTCATGGGTCACATACATATTTATAAAAATATATTCATTTAATTCACAAATTTCTCTTTACATTGAATATCACATACTGCAAATAACTTATTCAAGATACATAAGGGTGTTGAAATGTATATTTTACTTCACTTCTTACACGTTGACACAATTGTCGAATTGCCCACTTGTGTACTGCAACACTAACAGGTTTTTCTGTAATAATAACTATTCTGTGACGACTACGAAAGCAATTAAAATTATTCCACATGGCTAACACATTGCAAAGAGCGAACGAAATAGACAATATTGATATTGCTAGAACATTTGAATGCTGTTCTACAAATCTTTATAAACATATTAATGTTATGAAAAATGATTTAACCGTTGTCTCACAAAATATACGTAGCATATATCACAATTTTGACAACTTTGTAACGACGTTATCTATGCTAAAGTTCGACTCAGATATCGTTATTTTGACGGAATGTCGTTTAAATTCTGGGAAACCTATACCGCAACTTCCTAACTACAAATCATATGTTACAACACGTCAGGTGAACCAAAACGACGGAGTGGTTGTTTATGTGAAGAATTCCTTACAAGTGAATGTTCAAGAAATACCCCTCTCTCAGGCAACATGCCTCAAGTTGGCCATACTAAATAATATTATTTTATGTATATATCGTTCCCCGTCATTTACTGACACTTTTATTGACTCACTCAGTTTAGAACTGGACTCCTTGTCCTCACAGAAAAATATAATACTGGCAGGGGATATTAATATTAATCTTAGACCCCATGACTCTGAGAGGTCTCAGGACAAAAATAAACGCAATCATTACCTTGACATGTTGTCATCATTTGGTATACTGGCTGGTCATACGTTACCTACCAGGGAACGCAACTGCCTAGATCACTTCATGCTTAAGATCCATAAAAAAAAGGTATCAGCATCAATTGCCATTCTACAAACCACTACTACTGACCATTACACTACGATTCTAGTACTATCTAAACTTAAAAATAAAGAACCTGTTATTAAAACTAAACTTATTCTAAACTTTGAACAAGCTTTAATGTACCTGCAAGAAAATAACCTCTCAGAATTAATGTTTTGTAATAATCCGAACATTTTAGTTGATAAATTTATTCAAAAATTAACTGACTCCATCAAAAGTAGTACCTCAATATCAAAAATTCCTAATAGTAAACAAATAATTAAGCCATGGATTACGCCAGGTATACTCCGATGTATCAAAAGTCGTAATATTTTACAAAAAAGATCTCGTGAAGATCCTCATAACGTAATCTTAAAAATTACATACTCCAGATACAGAAACCATTGCAACAATCTCATAAAAAAATTGAAACGCAAATATGAAAGAGAATTGCTTACTGACTCAGTCTCAAATCCAAAGTTGCTATGGAGAAACGTAAAGTCCATCACTTATTCAAGTAAGTCAAAAACACAATGTACTGAACTATTAAAGCTCAGGTCGTCTCCAGGAGAGTCAGTGGATGCCATAAACAAATACTTCGCGAATATTGGCAAAGAGTTGGCTCAGCAAATAACAACGACGAGTGCCATGAACCAACCCAAACCACTGACGAATCAAGTAAACTCATTTGCACTTTTGGATACAGATCTGGAGGAAGTGGAGAGAGTTTTAATGAGTATGAAATCAGACAGTGCCCCTGGATGGGATAATGTTTCAACCAAATTCCTCAAGTACGTAAGCGAACAAGTCGTACCTATCATTGCCCACTTGGTTAATCTTTGTTTTGCTAGTGGTATTTTTCCTGCCCCATTGAAAGAATCCATTATCACTCCAGTACACAAGGGTGGGAACAGAGACGATGTCAACAATTACAGACCTACATCGATCTTACCAGTTTTATCTAAAATCATTGAAAAACTTATAAACACGAGACTTAAAAACTACCTTAATAAATATAGTATAATTTCATCAGCGCAATTTGGCTTTAGACAGGAGGTTTCCACTGAGGACGCTGTTGCTACCCTCACTTCTTTAGTTACAGAGCATCTAGACAAAGGGAGTAAATGTCTGACGGTATTCCTGGACCTCAAAAAAGCATTTGACACTGTTTCTGTCCCTACTCTTGTGACCAAACTGGAGAATATCGGAATTAGAGGCATCCCTCCGAGACTTTTGGAGGACTACCTTTCAGATAGAAGACAGAGGGTCAAGATAGGATCTTTCACTAGTAGTGAGATAGAAGTATCCTACGGTGTACCCCAAGGGAGCGTACTAGGCCCAACATTATTCCTCGTATACATTAACGACCTGTGCAATCTGAGAGTCGATGATGCAAAAATAATTTCGTATGCTGACGATACTGCTGTAACATTTTTTGGAAAAACATGGTCTGACGTTAAGGCCAGCACAGAGCTGGGTATGTCTCAGGTAGCTGGTTGGCTAAACGCTAACCTCCTAACACTAAACACAGCTAAAACCAAATATATTTGTTTCACCATCACTAATCGTACACAGCCTAAGAAAGAATTTGCCATAAAGATTCACTCTTGTGACAAAACTAATCCAAATATTGCTTGCACATGTCCCTCAATTAATAAAGTATCACAAGTTAAGTATTTGGGGGTCATAGTGGACCAGAGCTTGACATGGAGTTCCCATATTGAACACCTTACTGGTAGAATTAGAAAACTGTGCTGGATATTTAGGACACTAAGACACATCGTTCCGTCGGATGTGATTAAAGTAAACGGCCATCGCAGGAATGTATTAAATGAAATTTATATTGCTCTTGCACAATCAGTACTAGGTTATTGTATTCCAGTGTGGGGTGGTGCTGCTAAAACTAAACTTATGGACGTGGAGTGAGGACAACGAGCTTTAATAAAAACTATGTACTTTAAAAAGAACAGATTCCCAACCGATATCCTCTATGAGATCAGTGGCCTATTCTCTGTTAGAAAATTATATATTAGTAAAATTATTTAAAAAAAACATAGAACGCTATCCTATAATCCTGACGTGATTTTAAAAAGACGGAAAGATATTATTGCTGAAATACCAGTAACCAAAACCACATTTGCTAACAGACAATACTCTAAACGCGCTGCTAAATTATATAATATAATAAATAAAGAAACTTACATTTATAATAAACATTTGAATGAATGTAAGAAAATTGTAACAGCTTGGTTAAAACCACTGACCTATGAAGCTACTGAAAAATACCTACAAGACATTACTTAACTTTAACTCTAACCCACACACAGCCATTCATATACACACACACACACACACACACACACACACACACACACACACACCACACATAGACACACACAACAGACATAAACACAATAGAAGACTTGATGTTTATCTGCATGAGTTTAAGTTACAAATAGTACCTAAGATGGTTACAAATTTAGTTAGTTTTTTTTTTTCTTTTTTTATATCTAGTTATGGAAGAGCTGAGTCTCCTAATACAGGCATTGTTTGCTTAAAAGGAGGCTCCAATCACAAATTAATGTTAATGTTTTTATTTTCTGAAACCAATAAATAAATAAAAAAATAAATAAAATAAAACTGAGTTGGGAAAAGGCTCGGTGAATGATGATTGAGAACTGTGAATATGTCCTGACTTATATGTGGCAGTTTAAAATTGTATCGTTTATAAAATATTATTTTTATAAATTGCTGCTGGCTGTGCACATCTAGATAAAACGTAATTATAGACGTCAGTGTGTAGGTAAAATAAAAAAAGATCTTTAAAAGTTACATGTGTTTTATTTTTATATATTTTTTTATAAATTTCTTGCCCTTTCTAAATTCTCGGTTATTAAATTTTAGTGTGGAAAAAATCCTGAATCTAATAAAAAGTTTTATGAGATATTGTTTTGGAAAACAAGGGCAGGGACAATCAAAATTTATGTCATTTAAAATTTCATAAAGAGTACTACCCAGCCTTCGTTTCATTTTTAGGTGTTTATCCCTTCTTTTACTTGATTTGCACCCATCTACAGCACATAAGGCACCAGACGGCATCGTAGGTATGCGTACGAACGAATGGAACTATTAAAATTGAACATCGTGCGTGCGCTTCGCTTGCGAAAACCGCACTGAATTTGGTCCTCAAACGGTCGGCCGGGCAGTAGGTAATTATAGCGCGCAAGTACATGGAGTGACGGAGGCCTGCTATAATATTAAGCTCAGTTGACCACAATCCTGTAAAGTGTGCACACAATGGACACAGTGGATTTTTACTAGGAGGCGGCGTGGCTCAGTGCTTCAGGAGGGGGTGGCGTGGCGTGCGATATAGCGCGGCCGGTCAGCACAGCGCATCGCTCAATTATATAGCGTATAGCATACACTGTGATATTACTATAGCGGACGTGCGTATAGTGAACGTGTTGATAGTAAATGTATGGTGTGCGACATTGTTGTGCTATATTTACTACGATGCGATATAGTATAGCTTAGTCTGAACGACGCTTCAAAAGTAGGTGGTAGATTAAAGGCGTAAATATGTATCTACCTACTGGCATTTACTGTTTAATTAATAACCTCCGACGTTACAGATGTTCCACAACATACGAGGATAAGCTTTCCGGCAGTGAGATTTTGTCTACTACATAAATGGCTAAAGCAAAATACTTTATTTATTATTCAGCATACAACGAAAAACAAGTGGCCAAATATTTTTCATTACACACGTGACTGGAAAGTAAATCGAATAGTCGTATACGTCACTCTCAAATAGGTGAACCACTACTCCGATGCTTAGGTTAAATATTGCTCAGTGACTTTCAGGAAAGTAGGCTTGTATAATTATTTATTCATAGCGTGTTACGTAGAGCCTGCGAGCTCCTTAAGCATCTCGCATTAGCTCCCACCATCACCCTACAGTTATATTTACGTTAACGCATGTTATGTTATACAGCATTAGACTCTGCTGAGCCTCGAGAGAAATTCAAATTATTTTACAGTAACTGAAGTAAATAATATTAAAATTTCCTTCATAGAATATAGATATTCAGAATGCATTGCATTACTTTTGGCGAATAAATTACGAGATAAACAGATTGTACTTAGGTAATTATAAAACTAGTGGTTCTGTGAACAGTAGACCTCGCGTTATTTTCGAATTTTCCCCCCATTTCTCCCCCATTTTTCCACCTATCGAAAAATCCCTTCAACATAAGTTTCGCCTAGCAACAAAGAACACATGTGCCAAATTTCATGAAAATCGGCTGAAAAATGCATTTTCCCCCCATTTCTCCCCCATTTTCCCCCCAATCGAAAAATCCCTTCGACAAACGTTGCGCCTTGCAACAAAGAACACTTGTGCCAAATTTCATGAAAATCGGCTGAAAAATGCGGCCTGTAGACCGGAACTGACACACATACCAACCACGCCAAATCGGCCAGTCCTCGAGTTAAAACTGAGACGCTTCGCTCGCTCGGTCAATAAAGATCCTAAGTTCCGAAACTATTTTGGAGTAGGTACATTGTAACTAAATAGTTCTTATCCATACCTACAGAAAAAAAAATAATGTTGTCTGTGTGTTATTTCAAATAAACAGCTTTTAAAAAAAATACGTATGAAATTATAAAATAATTATTTTTATTTTTTTTGTGTCTGTTTAGCTAATCTCTGGAATGGCTACTGATTTTAACGGGATTTTACTAGAAGATAACTGATGTAATAAGTTATAACATAAGCTACTTTTCATCCCGGGAATGTTTTCATGGGAATCGGGAACCCTTTATAAACGAAGGCAAAGCCGCAGGCATCCACTTGTTTAATTTAAAAATAAGTATGGAACTGACAAAGCCCTATATAATGTTAATCAAAGGCCGATCAATATTATTAAACTGTAGTGTGTACCCGTAGTACTAGTATATTATTATTGCTATCCACAGTGAGTTAAGTATGCTGTTTGTCGGTCTCCTTTGTTCCTTTGTTTCTGATTAATCGTTCAGTTGGTCAGATAAAACCGTCTTCTGTGTAGAACATGAAATTGTAATCGACGGACGTCCTGATTTTATCAACAGTTATTATTCACAACAACAATACAGTAAGATACATTTATTTCTTACGCCTACCATCATTGGGAGCTAAACAATAGGCATGATAACAAGTAGCAAAATACAAGCATTTTGAAATAAACCCGCACGAAAAAAGTAATTAAAAAAGATGAAAGTGAGTTGTCACCGTAACACTTACCTAGGAACATGCACCAATCAAACCAGAACCCACAACTGAAAACTGCATTAAAATCGGACTAGCAGTTTTGAAGAAATATGGTAACATGGACAATAGTGTAAAAAACAATCATCCTCTTACCCCATTCGCATGTATGGTTTCCGTTCCGTCATGGGTAACTTGTACACCGTTTCACTTTTATTTAATTTACACGATTCAACCTGACCGGTTTCGCTTTATAGTATTATCAAAGGTTGTAGTTCACTTTACATATTTATTAAACAAGTATTTTACTACACTGTCTAACATATCTTCAAGCCATTGTTGAACTAAATTCTTAGCACATAATGTGGGTAGATACAAATAAAATTTTAAGAGGCAGTGTAAGAAATTTACCCCGGGAAAAAAGAAAGTAGGCCCCTTAAATGTTTTTTATATTCCGTTTTTAGTATTTGTTACTAAAGAGGCAACAGAAATACATCATCTGTGAAAATTTCAACTTTCTGACTATCACGGTTCATGAGATACAGCCCAAGACAGACGGCCGGAACGGCACGGAAGAACCGACGAACGGACGGACGGCCTGACAGTGAAGTCTCAGGAATAGGGTTCCGTTTTACCCTTTGGGTACGGACCATTAAAAAGGACCTTTACCTTTTTATCTAAGCATTAAAACTAATGATCTTTAAAAACATTCTCAAGTCTCTCAGATAGGTTAATAGACTGAATTAATATAAATCAGACCCTTTCCATTTTATATGAGGATTCGAACATATTCCACTAATCGAAACGATACGTTGCGGTCACTTTATGTACGAGCTAGAATCTCTGTGCGTCATTGGTTAGAATCGATCAGTAATGTTAATTTTACCTGATGTATGCAGCCGTCATTGATTCGAAGAACTATTCACGACTGACTTAAATATGCAAACGCTCGTATTGATTGTCTCCAAGAATAACGCCCCTTCTGACTTGCACCATGGAACAACTGCGCACGTAGAATCTCCCCACTATACTTGATAGTCTCATCTATTTTCGTTGACTTTGTGAATTCATTTGCATATTTTATTATCGATCAGTATCAAAATTCAACCCTTAAATCTCACCTATCGCTAACAAATTTTTAGTATGCCGCTACTTATTCTTAAAATTGCTTTCACTGCAATAATGAAATCAAATGAAAAGAAATTCGTTTGGCGAACAATTTAACTAAGTACCACTGTTAGTTACATTGTTCCCAAAATAATTTATTTTTCTTTATTCACACCTCCCTTACGTAGTACTTACTTATTCTGTACTCCAGTGGCGGAGTTGATATTTGATAGACAGACGGGTTAGATTCCCAGGTCAAAACAAATATTTTTGTGATCCGTATATATAAGTAAATACAGATATTGGGAACTCGAAACTCTGATAGTTTGGGTGTTTTCTATGTATAGTATTTAAAAAGTTTATATTATTATTATTTAGGCTATGGTCTCCTATAAACGCCGTCGCATTGGATGGATTACGTCATTACATTAATTAAACCTAGCCTAGTGGTAAAACTTTTGTCTTCTAATCACACGATGTGACTTCAGGCACGGCACTACTAACTATTGTGAACCCACTTCTAACATAAGCACTTTTGTCTCTCTGAATCGGATTGATTGTAAATAAATGAATATTTATAAAAAAAATAACGAATATAATATCCCATCTTTAAAAGCATAAATATATCACAAGCATAACCCGTTTCATATTATTCTTGGGATCACAATAAATCCAGTAGGCAAGTGATATAACTTACGAAGAACCCATTTAAGTAAATACTTTTAATGTGCTGGACTTTAAAATTTTGATTTATATAACTACTCATTCATGATGTCAGTAGGTTTTAACTGCGAACATAAATAAAATTTATAGGGGCTCTAGACGAGCTGCAAACTGTAAGAGTAAACTTTGGCTCTAGTTTTCCTTTGAGTATTCAAGTTAAAGATGATCAACTCAGTAGGTTTTAACTTTGGAACATATTAAAGTAAAAAAGTAAATTTTATGATACATATGTAACTATTTATAAACTTAAGACTAATGGGTTTTTTACGCGATTATTGAGATATATACATACCTCTTTATTACCCGACGTTTCGGCCCTGTTACAAGAGCCGTGGTCACGGGTGGACTGGCTTCAGCTCATATGTAACTACTTATCCTACTATAGGTATTATAGAGGTACTACTAAGGTATAGGTATTATAGAGGGGCTCGTGGTCTAGTGGTAACCGACAATGTTAACACATTGCAAAGGTTAAGCAACATCTGGCCGGGCCGGTCTTAGGATGGGTGACCATTTCTTAAGACACTGAGACTCCTCCGTGCCTCGGAGAGCACGTTAAGCCGTCGGTCCCGGTTGTCATATGAACATCTATGGCAATCGTTAGGGGTAGTTGGAGCCATAAATCAAAAATCCGACCGGTCTAACTACGGATATTGCCCATGGGTTGTGGAGGTCAGATGGCAGTCGCTTCACGGAAAATATAGAAGTTCAGTGAAATCGCAGTTAGACTGAAAAGCCGACCCCAACTGAGTTAGAAAAAGGCTCGGTGGATGATATCCTACTTTAGGTATTATAAATATGAAAAGTAGTCAAAACGTTTGTTTGTATTACCTATATTTTTTGAGGTAACAAATACCTTACGGTATTTATCTGAATGAAAATTGCCACACAAATAGGCTATTTCCTGTATTATTGATAAATACGATACCTACTCGTATCCCTGTAACGTGTTCTCATGAGAATCGCAAACGAGAAACCTATTCGATGCTATAATAGCTATTATTTATTAACGAGTTACTCATCCACTACTGCGTTACTACTCATTTAGTTAGATTGCTACCCTTGAGTGGGTACTAATGTACATTGTTCTAGCATAATTAACGTACCCTTTAACATTTTATACGTAGTTCAAACAATAGGTCGCTGTGTACATGTATAGCCAAGTGCGTTAACGAAAGCGGGCCAGTGGAAATTTCAAAAGTCATTAACAAGATCATTTATTTCCAAGAAAACTTTGAATGTGACTTAGAGGGTGGAGGCAATCTGATATTACATGTAATTAAAACACTTTTAATTACATAACTTATTTATTACTTACCAGATTAAGTTAGACTTTTCGTATGATATTGTTACTGTCATGGACACTTTTATTGCAGTACATAAGTTACACAAGATATAATTCGTCAACCATCTTACCATCTCTCTCCATATTTTCGTAGTCCTAAAGTTGCTTGGAAGATTTTGGTCTTTAATGGCCGCCTTTAATTGTATATTATTTTTAAACCATGTGTAAAATTGCGTATTTGTTTGTGTACCAAAATAGAAATGCGAATTTAAACAGCATTTTGACAAACTATGCTGTCAGCCACTGATGTTTTATTTTTAATTCCGCGGCCGCTTCCACGTCCGTTGCCAAAACAGATGACTACTGAATGATCCATGCCCGGTAACGATCTGCGTCGCACGATACGTGAGGTCACCATGCTGCCCCTGCAGCCACTCGTCCATGATCGGTCTTACCACCGCGATGATGGTGGTTCCCCACTTTGGTTGCTCGAATCGCACTTTCCATGGCTCAATGAGATCCTGGCCGAGTTGGGACCGGTATGCTGTCAGCGATGACGCAGAGGTATTGTCCCATTTCTCTTTGTAGGTAAGTAAATATTGTAAGTACCTAGATGTTACCTAATTTTAATAAATATAGATGCAAAATTTAACGGAAGATCTAGGCCACCAGACATCGCACTTAGTTAAAATAGATATGAAAGTTAAATATTTCACCGTTCTACGAGTTGGGCTGTTCAGTGACCGTTTTTGACTATTAGGGAACGAGAACGTCCGAAATAATTTTAGTATTCCCATCCATTAGATCTGTAATAGCTAGTTTACAATACTGAGTCACTACAATTTACGACTACTTTCTGACACGTTAGTCGTTTACGTGCTCATAAAGGAGCACGTTAAATAAACCTTTGTCATTGGTGATTCATGCCGCGCCTAGTGATGTGTCACTAGCAACCTACAAATTGCGTGCCTTTTCTTTAACGCCAGTAGGTTGACATTAAAGGTACAGTCACCAACGGTTAAAAAGATGGTACATTAAAATTATTAGAGGGAACCTGTATAAATAAAGAATTACTTAAAGTGATTGTGTTTCTCTATTCATTTCTTGTTTTATTTTTCTTATCATAGTGACTAATCAAAAGCATTGTTCAAGTTGCCTATTGCTTAAACGCGCTCTTACTAGACGACTGTTAAATTGCCAATACCGACTTATAACAATGTTTATCAACATGTATGGGTTCTAAAGTCACTCACAACTGCATGTGGTGCACCTGCTGACAGATGGACGAGACTTACCCCCAATCCCGTGTTCGGGGCCTGAGGAAGATGGGTTAGCACCCCACCGTTCTTACAGAAGCAGTACGCGGCCCTTCTAACTTATAAAGGTTGCGAACTGTAGGGGCTTTACCCCACGCACGCCTTCACTCACCGACGCGGGATAAAACCCGACCCGAAAGATGCGGGGTAAAACCAACCAACACTCAGTGGCCACGTAGGTGGCCAAAGTCTGCCGGGCGCCACTGGAAATTCTTTTTAGTACTAACCAGAGACGCTTGGCAATGGACGTAGGTGCAGCCGCAGCCTTGGGCAGCTGATTAAAAAAATCCAATTATGTGGAAACAGTGGGAACTGACGAAATGTGGGCATAATGAACGCCTCTGTCTACACCACAAAATATTTAAGGATAAGGGCGTGATCGTGAATCGACCTCCATGATCGGGGCCTGAGGACGGCGGGATAGTCATCCACCGTCCTTACAGAAGCAGGTTAGAAAGGTCGTGGCCTTAGCCCCGCAGCACGCAACCACGAATTCACTCACCGACGCGGGATAAAACCCTACCCCAACTACGCGGAATTTTCGGAAGAGGCCACACAGGTGGTCAAAGTCCACCGGGCGCCGTTCTGCGTGCAAGCCAGAGACAGTGCAGGCAACGGACGTGAGAGCAGCCGCGGCCTTGCCAAATTACAAGTCTGACGAAATACGGTTGAGTGTCCCATCGATTTCATCATAAATGACTGTCCCCTGAATGTCAGCTCTCGAAATAATTATGATTGATTCGTTTAACGGAAACGAAGTAAAGTAAATATTTTGGCTAATATAAATTCACCACCATAGAAAGAACAGTAGGTGTGTACCTCTAGACTTAGAGTATTGATTGAAGATACTTAAGAAATTGTAATTTTATTTATAATCTTTTTACCTGTACAATTTCAAGTGCAAGAATACAGAAGCGACAATGAACTTAGTGGCTATGGCGTTGGTCTTGTATTTTGACGTCGTGATTTCAATTCTAGGGCCCTAAAGGAACCATAACACAGCTGGCTAAAGTCCGCCGAGCGCCACTGGAAATTCATCCTTGTGCTAACCAGAGCTGTGGCCTTGATCAGCGGAATAAAAAACATACAACAAAATACTGAGAACCCACTCCTTATTAGCAGTTAGAGAAAAGAAGCACTTTCAGCTAGAGGGGTTAACAGGAATGCTAGTAACTAGGATTTGCGTTTGTTTGTTTTCTTTTTTGGTTAAAACAGTATTTTTGTTTTTAAATAAATCTGACCTTATCTTGTATGTAAATTACATGGAGCGACCGTAACTGTAGAAAAGTGTGACTACCAGCTTTGAAGCTAGCATTATTTTGGTTGATTATTACAAATTAAATCTGATATCCGATCAACCTAATCTCAGGTACATTAGACTTCTTTTAATCCAAACAAAGATAATTATTTCCCACGGCAGTTGAGATGGGCTAGTGCTGATATCATTTACAATGCTATCAAATTTTCAATTCCGCTTACTCATCACAGACTAGACAAACAATATATAAATTCAGTATCTCCAAGTTGCTCATTCATCAGAAACTTGTTCCTGATATTACTTTACACATCATTAAATCTATTATACTTAGTCCTGCTAAAATTATAAGAGGGAATGTTTTAATATTTTTTGCTCAGCGAAGACTTAAACATAAAACCGTTTTTGCTGTAAATTAGGACTCGGATAACTAATATTCTGATGAAAAATATAGACAATAATATAATATTTTTTTAAAGCAAATAAAATTTGCTAACTTTTTTTTAAATATTTTAGAACATGAATTCGAAGAACGACAGTCTGGGCCGGACATAATAATATATTGATAATTATTTAATTATAATCCTGTTTTCCCTAAGGGATAGGCAGGGGCACAAACATACACACACTTTCATAAAGAAACTTAGTTTGTCTCACGTAATAAGGAGCGACCCTATTGATGCTAGCTAGGAAAGTTAAAAATATATAAAAAAATAATTGATTAAAGCGTCGACATCGTCCAAAGAGTTCCAATTATGGACCCAATGCGGCAATTTTTCAGCCCTAAATGAAAGTTCTGTCTAGCGTTTCATTAAAATTGATACAGCCAATTAAACTGGATCACAATCTCGTGCACAGGAACAATATTTAAACGGGCTTTTTTCAGTGCTTGATTTTTACCATAAGTATATTGCAATTTTATAATAATGTCATCAATAAAATATTTGAAACGTTGTGGTTGTGGATGGATTTGTATTTATTCATGATACAGGAAGATGAATAAATACAAGTCTAACCATCAAACCATTTATTTTCCTTAATCTTTACGATATGCTCCCACTGTCTCAGAGAGAACAGCTATTCTGTTGTTCTTTCTGACACAGTCTTGAGAATGCCTCGTGTAGAGGCGAAACATATGTTGACATTTTAATGTCTTCTGTTTTAGCGAAAAGTAAAGCTATTATTTTAAAAAAAGTTTGAACATCATACTCACCATTGCTTTGTCATGGACTTTCGCCAGGTAACGCCTGATTCTATCCAATAGATGTAAAAGTATGTTTATCTATCGTCTAGGTCCCATAGCACAAGCTTATATTAGCTTAGTTTGGGTTAGATGAAGTGGTGTAAGAATGTGCAAAATATATTTATTATTTATAATAATCTCTAGATAATAATACCATGACACAGAACAAACCATCGTACCCAACACATTATTTTTAAGGCTAATGTGTAACATATTAATTTGTCTTTTTTTGTGTACAATAAAGTGTTTTTATCTTTTATCTTATTCTTTACTGCCCGTGTATTGTGGGTCACTATTTCCTTAAGGGTATAAGCGTGGTTATTATGAATTCATAGTTTGTGATTATATGATATAGTTAATACAAAGTAAATAACTAACTCTACAGGGCTGGGTGATCAATAATATTGGGCCACCTCTGTAGTAGTGAGTGTGTCTGATATATTAAGTTTACTATATACTCTAATCTGTAGTCTCTGAGAAAATTCGGTAATAGGTGTTATTCAAATTCTTTTGCAAGTTTCAGTTGGAGGATAAATAACATGAATAATTCTAGAAAAGCTACGACGTAGCAGGCATGTAGGCGTGCTACGTCGTAGCTTTTATTGAGCATATCGTAAAGATAAAGGAAAATAAATGGTTTGATGGTTAGACTTGTATTTATTCATCTTCCTGTATCATGAATAAATACAAATCCATCCACAACCACAACGTTTCAAATATTTTATTGGTGACATTATTATAAAATTGCAATATACTTATGGTAAAAATCAAGCACTGAAAAAAGCCCGTTTAAATATTGTTCCTGTGCACGAGATTGTGATCCAGTTTAATTGGCTGTATCAATTTTAATGAAACGCTAGACAGAACTTTCATTTAGGGCTGAAAAATTGCCGCATTGGGTCCATAATTGGAACTCTTTGGACGATGTCGACGCTTTAATCAATTATTTTTTTATATATTTTAACTTTCCTAGCTAGCATCAATAGGGTCGCTCCTTATTACGTGAGACAAACTAAGTTTCTTTATGAAAGTGTGTGTATGTTTGTGCCCCTGCCTATCCCTTAGGGAAAACAGGATTATAATTAAATAATTATCAATATATTATTATGTCCGACCCAGACTGTCGTTCTTCGAATTCATGTTCTAAAATATTTAAAAAAAGTTAGCTTCAAAAAAATATTATATTATTGTCTATATTTTTCATCAGAATATTAGTTATCCGAGTCCTAATTTACAGCAAAAACGGTTTTATGTTTAAGTCTTCGCTGAGCAAAAAATATTAAAACATTCCCTCTTATAATTTTAGCAGGACTAAGTATAATAGATTTAATGATGTGTAAAGTAATATCAGGAACAAGTTTTTGATGAATGAGCAACTTGGAGATACTGAATTTATATATTGTTTGTCTAGTCTGTGATGAGTAGGCGGAATTGAAAATTTGACAACATTGTAAATGATATCAGCACTAGCCCATCTCAACTGCCGTGGGAAATAATTATCTTTGTTTGGATTTAAAGAAGTCTAATGTACCTGAGATTAGGTTGATCGGATATCAGATTTAATTTGTAATAATCAACCAAAATAATGCTAGCTTCAAAGCTGGCAGTCACACTTTTCTACAGTTACGGTCGCTCCATGTTATTTACATACAGGATAAGGTCAGATTTGTTTAAAAACAAAAATACTGTTTTAACCAAAAAAGAAAACAAAGAAACGCAAATCCTAGTTGCTAGCATTCCTGTTAACCCCTCTAGCTGAAAGTGCTTCTTTTCTCTAACTGCTAATAAGGAGTGGGTTCTCAGTATTTTGTTGTATGTTTTTTATTCCGCTGATCAAGGCCACAGCTCTGGTTAGCACTAGGAAGAATTTCCAGTGGCGCTCGGCGGACTTTAGCCAGCTGTGTTATGGTTCCTTTAGGGCCCTAGAATTGAAATCACGACGTCAAAATACAAGACCAACGCCATAGCCACTAAGTTCATTGACGCTTCTGAATTCTTGCACTTGAAATTGTACAGGTAAAAAGATTATAAATAAAATTACAATTTCTTAAGTATCTTCAATCAATACTCTAAGTCTAGAGGTACACACCTACTATTCTTTCTATGGTGTTTTTCACCATTGCTATACTTTTACATTTCTAAATACATACATATTATACATAGAAAATACCCAAACTCTGAAACAAACATTTGTGGATCACACATATAATTTGATTCGACCCAGAATCGAACCTGGGACCATAGGGACGGCAGTCGCATACTCATACCACTGCGCCACCGAGGCAGTCATAATCTGTGCAATAGCAGTTTCGTTGTTTCAGGTTAAAGGGCACATACTGTTACTGAGTTAGGTACCATTTATTCGATAATCTGAAGATAAATTTTAACTGTCATATTCTTTTAATACTGCAATTGATAAACAACAAATTGCAGTATTAAATTTTACACAGTATTGACAATCTTGACTGTGGCATACTTTATGTACACAACATAATTTATTTTAAGGGACCTGATTAGCATATGACACGTTCTACTGATTATGAGATCGAATACATATCAGGCGAGGACGATCAGGCCTCATTTTCAAAACATCGCCTGGCTGTAATAACCTAAGCCTGATAACGTGCGACAGAATATTTACACGATACTCGTATCTTAATACTATCGTACTTTAAAGCACATCTTACACGTGCCTATTAATGTAAGTAAATTATTATGTGACACATGCTACTGTTAATAAAGGTCAATACCATCCCATTATGACTAGATCCCGACAGGGGTAGCTCGAATTGTGCCATACACCCATATTTTAGGTACATAGGGGTTAGGCGGTCAGCGAAAATTTTGATTTCGTATCGATCCGGTGGGGGCAGCGGCGGTGCGCGGGGAGCACGCTTACTATGGAATCAAAGAGTTCGAAGCTAAACATCGTAAACGCCATCCACATTTTTTTGAAAAAGTTAATAAAAAATATCGATTTTTTTTAATCTAAAACAGTCACGATTTTTTATTGTAAAACACGGTCGGTTTTTCATGATTTTTTTTTGCATTGAGATTATTTTTTAAATGAAAACAGTCATCTTATAACATGCACAAACGTTCTGTAGTACAAATTCAAATTATATACAAATCTGCGAATTTTGGCATATTCACTTACTGAGAGCCCTTAAAGCATATTGCCGTAATCAGGAACCCCCATACAATAAAAAACCTATTCCTAACCATTCTGTAATCCAGACCTTATACTCCAGACCGTATACCAAGAGCCAGCTGCCAAACTTACGTCATGCTACAAAAGCTGAGTATTTTTTGTCTCCAACACAGGTAAGAACGATCAGTGACTATGAGGTTGCGGTTGTGGTTACTTGCGGAGACATCAGATAGTAAACGTGTATTTCATTAAGCTTATTTTATTCTAAAAAACATTAGAAATCTTGTCATCCATTGTCAAAGACTTAGCATGATTACATCCCCGTCACTAATCATGGAGGTTTGAAGAAACTTTGGCTGCCTGGTTGTAACACGAATTGCTCCTTTCTAAATAACTCTGTATTAGATTTAAGATGAAATATTTAGAAAAAAGTCTCGTTGCATCTTCTCAGTCTCGTTGCATTTTGGAACCCTCGGTAGAGTCACACCAACTTTTGAAGAATCTAAATAATCAAAGATAATAAACGTTATTTTATTTTATTTTTATTTTATTCTTCCTTACATCTCACAAACTTTCGTTTATAAAAAAAAAATAAAGAGAGAACAAATAGCAAAGCGGTAGATTGGTTGATACACCCACAGTTTTGTTTTTAACTTGCTAACGAAGAAAGATTACTGTATTAAATATTACAGTGTTCCTCATTATTCTCAGCATCCCGTAATGTTGTAATACCGAAACCATTTCGGTTTCGTTATTATTCTCGTATAACATGAAAGGTAATTATTATAGTTACTTTATTATTACGAAATATGTAAGCAGAGCAACTGAGTAATTACGTAGGTATAACGAAACCATTATAATTATCTTGGATTCAGAGTTTCGTACATTGTGGACCAAAACAACTGTTATAAATTTGTTACGAAATAATTGTACAACCCACGGTTTCTTTATAAAATACCGGCTATATATTATTTAATTCCAGGAATATATATTATAGAGATGGTACGTACCTAAGTATTATTCATTTACTATCGTATACGGAGACCGATTACAGCAATAGGCCTGTCCCCTATTACGTGGGACTAACATAACCACTGTATTAATTTACCTCTGCCTAGCCCCGCGGGTATATAGGCCTAACGTAGTATATAATAACTATTACTATTGTATGCTTTTGATCATTAAAGTAACTTGCACGAATCACGAGCTGACCAAAAATCTTGCAATCATTGAACTAAATGTGACAGAATACGTTTTATTAGAATTTTGTATCATTATCATAATATAGTATAAAACAAGTGTGTCTGTCCGTATGTATGCTTAGATTTTTAAAACTAAGCAACGGATTTTGATGCCGTTTACACCAATGGATAGAGTGGTCCTCGAGGATTGTTTTTTATTTATAATTTGTCAAGCAGGCGAAGCCGCGGGAGTCCGCTAGTTGTTTATAAAATGTGGGTTTTGGAGACTACTATTTTGTGTGATTTGAGAAGACTTTACGAATTTCAATAAAGTATTTGGAGCTCTAAAGTCAACTCCAAGTTTGATTGTTCTCTGAAATTTCGCTCAAATATTAATTAACCAAAAATACAATCTGGACCAGTGAAATCAAAATGTCCTAATTTTCAAAGTTGCTGCTATACTTAATTTATTGCTTCATTTGAACTCTTCTTAAACTTATTCTCTCTTAAACAAAACTAAAAAATATGGCATTTTTTAAGACAGAAAGAGTTTATTTTGTAAGAAAATGTTACGCAAGCTTTAACAGTGTGCCTAAGTTTTTTTTACTTGCATGGGAGATTTGATTGGACCTTTAAGATCCTATAATAAATTTCAATTCAGAAATTTACAGTCTATGCTAATTCAAATTTCAAATAAGTAATAGTTTTCACAGTTCTGGGATAAGTATTGACTTATCACAGACCTAAGCCGCTAAATTCTAAAAAGGATACCACTCCCTTAGATGATCTAGAGAGCTTTCGTTCGCTTCAAAGGCTTTGTATCTCTCCCAGAATTATTTACATATCTCACGCAACTATACAATGCCTTGCTATAAAGTAGGTCCGTAGTTGGTAGCTAGTCAGTGCTATTTTTCTCTATGGCATAAGGACATAACTTGTTTACACTCTGCTGAACGAGAATCGATATAGATACTAATCTGACATCGTGTTGACAGTTTAGCGTATATTGATCGAATCAATGAATACATAATTTAATTATGCTGCAATTGTAATAGACTGCTGAAGAAAATAAATTTAGAAGTAGCGAAGTTCACAACTAATTACCGGCAATTAGTAAAGTGAGATTATATCTGAAAATTCTTTCACTGATATGTAAGTAACAAAGACAACTTTTTATCCCGGTAATGTCTTCCCACGAGAACCGGGAACGAGAAAACTATATCACGCGGGCGGAGCCGCGGCAATCAGCTAGTTATAAATGAACTACACCCTGACAAATAACAAACTATCGTTCTTATCACACTAAGTTGTGTCCTGCGTGGTATTAGAACACCACGACCTCCGATAGAGTGCGTCACCCCACCCACGTCTTCACACACCGACGCGGGATAAAAGGATTGCTAAGGAGAGTCTTTGGGCGAAAAGCTGCCTGCGCGGGGATCACCAGTTAATATATATATAGGTATTAAGATCTACAATCGCTTTGTTCCCTATAATAATTTTGAACCGAAAACAAAATTAAATAACTCCTTTAAACCGATTTACTGTTTAAGGTTTGTAACTTGAAAATAAAATAAAAGCGTAGAGCACCTTCTTTTTTACGATAAGACTTATTGAATTTGATTTGGTCCCCAAGTTTATTGACCAGCGTAACATCGCAAGGACGGTTCTGACACGTTTACGTTACGTGCGTGACTATAAAGCACGCATTGAAACATAGAACACGACAATCAGATTATAATACGAGTACCTATGTCTAAACGCTGGCTGTTTGACATATAGAAACAGTTTGTATTGGAAAAGTAAACAATAATTTTCAGTATTTTCTTTTATTTATTATTTTATTTTTTTGGTTATTTTTATATTTCGCCGTTTAAACCGTCCTGGAACATCGGCAAATATTTAAAGATCAAAATTAGCCAAATCGGTTCCGGGTTTTAGTGAGGCATTCGAACAGTAATTGATTTTTATTAGATCTTCTCTTCTATTTATCTATTACTCGTATCTTCTTTTTCAATAAATCAAGTCGGGAACGGCTGGACCTTTGATTTCTTTTTATCTTGAAATATTTGGAACAGTGCAGGAAGTAAACCTTCCTGAACTCTTCCGAATAAATATATAAAGGTTTAAAATTGAGGTGTTACGAAGTTCGCCGGGACAGTTAGTAGATTATTAATATAGAAGAGAGATTTGTTATGCTCAAATAATAATATTACTTGCATTGAATGAACACCTTGAGAAGCCGGCGTTGTTGTCCTACTTTTCGCCTTCATAGAACGTTAATTTACCTGTAAAAAGAGAAAACAGTTATTTACGGAAAATAAAATAGTCCATTAAATTCTAATGTCTTCAATGTTAATTTCGTTTGTTTATATCGGAGTTATGGGCACGCCGATATAAACCATAATTCTTATTTATTACACAAAAATAGCACACCCGTGGCCTGGCAATGGACGTAGGGACGCCAGCGGCCCTGAGCCGCAGACATAAAAAAAGTTGTTTTATAGCGCCGGGTGCCATTAGAAATACCGCAAAAAAGGGTTGTATTATAATAATTAGTAGTCCCTAAACACAGTGACTTCATAATGTGTTACTACAAGCAAGTTCCACCAAGTGTTATAATTGATATCTTATTATCATTGATATCAGTTGTAATAATAAACTGGTAAAATTCGGGCATATAACTTACCTTACCCCTACGTGCCATTATGAGTACGGAACCCTATTTTTACGTGGCCTGACTTACTTAACGCACTTGGTTTTTTTAACTTTAAGTTCTGATCTTTTTGCCAACATCGTGGTGCTTTTTAAAGTTTTTAAAACGAGTTAGATACTTTTCCTCGCTCGACACGCAATTAAAACATGAGTTACCTATAAGGAAATGAAGGGCTCGTTAGGCATATATTTCTATTTTGTGTTGTAACTTGGATCCGTCATTCACATCCTGTCTATACTTAGAAGGGGTAAATAGGCAAAGGCAAAGGCGTTTATTACGCCCAAATTTCGCCAGTTACATGGTAGGTCGTACCACAGATATAAGAATACTATACTAGTACGTGTTCGTGTACCGTGGCGCTGTGATGATAGTTAAATTAGAGTTTTAAAGACCCGAAAATCATTTATTTAATCGTAGAAAAACTTATAAAATACAGATATTTTTTTCTAGATTGGAATTCATAACGTTTTTTTTTTTTTTTTTAATATTGGGTTCGCCAAATTGACGCCGCCTGCCTGGTGGTAAGTCGTGACGACGTCTAGCGATTGTGGGCCACTCTCACAGCACACAATACTATAGAGAGTTGCCCTCAACTTGACGATCTACTGATGTGCCTCTTCACGCTCCGCTTAAAGAACCCAGGATTATATGTGGGAGGAAACACGTGCACAGGCAGGGCGTTCCAGGCCACTATCGTTCGGCAGAAAAACGAATGTTTAAAACGCTCGGTTCTCGCGAACATGCTATCCACTGTGTGGAAGTGGCATCTCTGCCCGGCACGCGTTGTTCAGGATCGGAAGGAAGAGGGTGGGATCAGATTGAAGAGCTCTTTAGAACACTGGTCGTGGTAAATACGGTAGAATGCGGCCAAGGAAGCTATTGTTCGGCGCTGAGCTAGCGGCTCAAGGCTTCCCGTTACCTCCGGACAATCTATAATACGGATAGCCCGTCGCTGCATAGCGTCAAGAGCGTCCAGCAGATACTTCGCGGAGCCATCCCAGAGGTGAGAGCAGTATTCGACGCAGGGTCTAATCTGTGTCTTGTACAGCAGCCACCTCTGGTCCGGTGTAAAGAATCTCTTTACCTTATTCAGTATTCCTAGTTTCCGCGAAGCTAGCCCTATACATCTTTCGATGTAGTTTTTATTATTGAGCTCTCGACAAACGTCTATGCCAAGGATGTCAAGGTTGTCCTTCATTGGTAATAATGCATTCTGAAGAGAGGGTAGGGGAAGGAAAGGGG
>OY748289.1:15226581-15395110 GCA_963556515.1 Nudaria mundana | reverse complement strand
CCCAGTAGCTCCCGTGCAATGTGCTGTCATCTGCATAGCAATGAATGCTCCCGAGGGATAGCATATCATTGATTTATTTATTTATTCATTTATGTACACACAGTATAAACAATATTGTGAATGGAGATATTATAAACATGTATACAAAGGCTCCACTTATCTCTAAAGAGATATCTTCCAATGGGCCTAGGACAGGAGAAGTGAGTTCAATCAGTTGGTGGTGTGTGTGCAGGTTGGTACGGTTGTAAACTTTAATCAACTTACACACACTATAACTACACAAATACACAAATACATACATATTAACTTATCATAAACATACATACATTAACATTCAAATAGTTAAGGAAGGGAAGCGAGATAGTGTTCCTTCACTTTCTTCTTGAAGACATAAACAGTTTTGCAGTTCCTTATATCGTCCGTAAGAGCGTTCCACAGCCGAACAGCATGAACAGAAAAAGAGTAGGAAAAGAAATCCGTTGCAGAAGGAAGAGAGTTGGTGACAGCACGGACCTCTGCGGTGGCATTCACTTGCAAAAAGCGAGAAGCCTGGCCATCGCAGAGGACCCGCATTCGGCGTTCGTTCAGAAAGCTGGCCATCCAGCTGCACAGTTGAGGAGGTAGACCATATGCCGGAAGCTTGGAAAGGAGCGAAGCATGCCAGACTCTATCGAAGGCTTTGGCGATGTCCAGGCTAATCGCCAAGGACTCGCCGTGCCTTTCCATAGCCTCACCCCAGACATGCGTTACGAATGCCAGAAGATCACCCGTTGATCGTTTTGGCCTGAAGCCGTATTGCCGATCATTTAGTAGCGAGTGATCTTCGAGGTATCGCATGAGCTGCTTGTTGATGAGGAGCTCAAACATCTTGCAGATGACTGAGGTGACAGCTATGGGTCGATGGTTGCCCGGATCAGACCGATCCCCTTTCTTGGGGATCGGTTGTACGTTCGCCTCTTTCCAGACCTCCGGCACGATTCCTGTGGAGTAAGACAGGTGGTACAGACGAGTTAGTACAGGAGACAACTCAGCCGCGCATTTCCGTAGTACCACCGCCGGAATGCCGTCAGGGCCACTGGCTTTCCGCGTATCGAGTGATCGCAGCACTGCCCGTACATCGCATTGCCTGAGTACAATGTCAGGCATAGTGTGGCCACAGTTGGCGATGGCGGGGGCTGCAGGCCACGGCCGTCGACCCGGGAATTAGCCGCAAAGAGGTCTGCGAGCATATCCGCTTTCTCTTGGGCTTTGTGAGCCAGTGTTCCATCTGGGTAACGCAGCGGTGGCAGCGAGGGCTGACAGAAGTTAGATTGCACGGCTTTGGCCAGTTGCCAGTATCCACGGCTGCCCGTGGGATGGGAAGTGAGCTCCTGACCAAGCCTCGCGATGCGCTGGGCATCCGCTCTCTTAAAGGCCCTCTTGCTGGATTTTGTGGCCCGGTTGTACGCTGCTTTGAGGTGGCCCACGTTTGGGTCGCGCACAGCCCGGGCCCTGATCCAGGCGCGATATGCCGACTGTTCTTGTCGAACAGCTTTGGCACAATCTCGCCCGAACTAGGGACGGGCTCTGCGGTTACTGGCAACATCAGTGAAAGGGATGTAATATTCCATCTCTAAACTGATCTCGCCAACAATCGCAGAAGCGCTATCCGAGTGAGCCTTTCCTACAAAGCAGCGCTGGCTCCAGGAGACGGACGCATAATAATCGCGTAGACCGTCCCAATCCGCTGACGAGTAGTGCCACAGTCGTCGTGACATTTGTACAGCACGTGCAGGAGGTGATACCTTCATGCCAGCGTGAACAACACAGTGGTCGGAACTACCTAATGGGGCAACTACCGAAACACTGTACTGGGCTGAGCGACTTGTCAGCAGTAAATCCAGCGGAGTGGGCGCGTGATCTGACCTGTCTGGTATCCGGGTGATCCCGCATACCATCTGGGTCAGACTGTGGGAGAGAGCGAACGCATGGGCGGCCCTACCCGCATGATCAGTCTTGAGGGACCAGCCATTCAATGTGATGGCCATTGAAGTCCCCCAGAAATACTAGGTCATCGTTCGGGAACCGCACCTGCGCTTCATCAGCCGTCTCGCTGAGGTGGAAGAGTTTTGTTGTCTCAGAATCCCCTGTGTGGGAACGGTAGACGCATACGTAGATCTGGCTCATAGAGCCATGGTCTACGTGCAGCCAAAGGACGGAATTGGAGGGGTTCTCTAGGCAGCGCAACCGGCGGCAGCAAACATCCGCCCCAACGAAAACGCACACCCCGGCTTTGTCTTGAAATTGTTCCTCGATGACATAGCCGGGGTAACACAGGTAAGACGTGTCGTCAGGGCGGCGTATTTGTGTCTCCGTGAGGAACATCACAGCGGGCCGTAACGTCTAACTAAAACGTATGTTATTGATTTAACTATTAAGTCATTATTAACTATTAAATCATTACCAGTAACGCCACCTAGTTAAAAAAATCAACTTACAAGAACAGACGTTGTTTTGATGTTCCTGATGGGTACCCAGTGGTCCTACGTAGTACAGGTCACTGGGAATATATTTGCCAGATCCTTGTCCACTTTTCAGAAGGTGCATCGCGTTGCAGAGACGTTAAGGCAAACATATTTAGAGTACTAAAATACTCTTATAGGATTATTTGTAAATAAACGGTTTTCTAAATTAATGACCTACAAATTTTTCAAGAAATATTGATTAAACAAAATTGATTTATGCCCAATGAGTAAGGGAGTAGGGAACAGAAAAAATCTGACGGTGCCAGAGCAGGTGAATAAGGTGGATGCGGTAACAGTTCAAAGCCACAGTTGTGAATTTCTGCCATTGATGGGACAGACGTGTGAACACGAGCGTTATCTTGATGAAACAGTACTTCTTCTGATTATTCCTGGACGTTTTTCTTTTATTTCCTCTCGTAAACGACGTAGTAAGGTGCAGTAATAATCAGAGTTTATATTCTGATCCCTTTCAAGATAATCAACCATAATCACACCCTTCGAGTTCCAGAACACTGAAGCCATCACCTTACTTGCCGACAAAATCGACTTAGCCTTTTTGGGGGGGTGGTGAACCAGGTCTTTTCCACTGTTTTGATTGTTGTTTTGTTTCCGGTGTAGTAATGAACCCATGTTTCGTCCATAGTAACAAAACGATGCAAAAAATCACATTCATCAGCTTCAAATAACTCCAAACAGTCGCGTGCAATAGTCAATCGCATCCTTTTTTGCTCAACTGAAAGCAGTCGCGGACCCACCTCGCAGACACCTTGTGGAAACACGTTGACTATTATGTTTTGAGTACTTTCATAAGAGATGCCTATAATCTCGGCTATCTCTCTAATTTTCAATCTGCACATTTTCAACAATTTGACCAGTGTTAGGCCGACTACTTTTTAATCCACCCTCGTATGTATGTATGTTTAGAAATATATTAGTGTGTTTATCAGTCGTCTAAATCCCATAGCACAAGCTTATATTAGCTTAATTTGGGCTAGATGACGTCGTATGAGAATATGTCCAAAAATATATATTTATTTTAAAATTTCAACTTACTAACTATAACGGTCCACGAGATACAGCCTGGTGACAGACGGACGGACAGACAGCGGAGTTTTAGGAATGGGGTTCCCGTTTTGCCCTTTGGGTACGGTAAAAACAAAACACCTCGGTCAGTTCAAAAAATACATAAATTCAATATTTTTATACAAAGTGTCACTTACTTACTGCCTTTAGTTTGTCTATATTGCACATCTGAATTTTTGCACATTCTTTTGACATAAAGGTCTTGTTGGATAACAATCTCTGTCCGGCTACTATAATATAAATAGCAAGAAGTTATGAAAGAAATAGTGTTGGAAGAAAATGTTAATCGAATACTTTATTTGCCTTGACCTCGTTTGGTTGCCCAGTGCTGTCGTCTACGAATCGCCCATTTAAAGTGTGCCGACTATTTCAAAGACAATTTGTAAAAGTTAATATTTTTACTTTTGAACTTCATTTACTTACTTAAACTAACGAAATGTTAGTTTATGATTAACTTCTTCAAGTTGAAAGATTTAGGTACAAACTTTCCTGATATTTGTGTTTAAATAGTTCAACTGTATAACCGTTTCAAAAAAGAATCCGGTAAAGCAATTTATCGAAATATTGAGAAAGAAGAAAGAATCCTTTATTATTCCACGTAAGCATAAACTAAACAAACACTTACATGGGTTACATAACTAACAAAAATACAAAGAGTAAAAAATAAAATATATTTATTATTAATATTATATTAAAAAAAAATTATACTGGTTTTCAGAAACGGCCATTAGCCATTAGTACCTAATGTCAAATTATTTAGAATTACTTTTATAATAATTTAGAATAAAATTAATTAAAAATTTTATACCCATTAATTTGAAAATTTCTGCTATTTCGAATTCAGACCACAAGACCGCGCCGACCGGCCCCGGAGCCTTCTACTCGGGTCGACCGGCAATGGACGTTAGGGAGGAAATTGAAAAAAAAAACGTCAAGTGTGTGTCGCTTTCTTCACCCCTGCCCATAGATTTTAGAGGGGTGTGGGGGGGTTAAATATCTCGCAAACGGATTCCTAAATAAAAAAATGGTCTTGGCAACCTGTCAATGTTTTTAAAAGACCTATCAGATGATACCTCACTCGATAAGGTAGACGCGAGAAAAAAAAAACACCCTACTTTACGTGCAGAGAATTTTATTTTAGCACTTTGTCGGCGTAGTAAATATATATATTCATGCAAAGTTTCATGTTTCTAACAATAACCTTATGGGAGAAAAGCCGAGAACGTACAGACGGACGGACGGACGGACATGAAGAAACCATAAGGGGTCCGAGATTTTTACTATAGACCCCTTAAAAGGGTTATAGCTATAATCGAAATCAATAAAATGAAAAAGGAAAAATATTGTAGAATACACTGATGTCCAGCCTACTGCAGAAGGAAATCACAGGCGCCACTAAGTAAGTACTGTTACTGATATTAGAACTCAAATCTAACAAAGTTGTCAATATGAAACTGCGCAGCGATACAGAATAATCAAGTGGACAAGCGTAATTTTATGAAATCAATTAGATTCAGACACGTATCCCTACGTGTTTGTCGAAGTTCACATCTAAATGCTAATACCACAGTTACTATTTGAATGGGTTTTGTAACCTGAATGTCAACTTCACGTATTTCACTTATACTTTTCCATGAATGCAATAAGCGGAATATGCAACAATCGATGAATAAAACTAAGCAATATCCCGAGAGAACGACTCCCGTCGAATAATAAAACTTGTGAAATATGATCTCATAAATAAAAGATAATCGAAAAGAAAATATTCCTGAGAATCAAGAGAGATTTTTCCCTCATTTCAGCACGTGGCATACAATAGTTTGACATTTGTGTCTATGGATTAAGCATAATTTTAGTCATTTGAATACATAATCGAAAAATTAGAATGTGCAAGAAAAACCAGCATTTTTTGAACCACATTTAGAGCTAATTTTGTGTAAATTCAAGAACACTAAGATGTATACGGTCATTTGGTGAAACTGTGTATAATTCAGTGAACAAAATAACAGCTACTTTACCCTCACATTAAAGCTGAACCTTTTGTATTGGCGACTTAAGTTCTAATATTTCCCCTTTAATAATTATCACGTGACGCACGCTACTTTTAAATGCGTCTATGTAAGTAGAGGATTATATAGGTGATGTAAATAGTTTTACAAAAATATTACAGTAGGTACCAACTGTTTTGTAATGTTTGGAAATGAATCACCCACAATTTTTTTTATTATGAAGTAACATGAAAATAAATGGAACGTGGAATAATTTAGAACACAATATGTAAGCCTATCCTTAGTTTAGGGATAATAACTTAGTATCTATTTACCTAGGTAGCAAACCTGTTCTCAGCGACGAGGGCGCCGAAGATTCATCTACGCCCAAGATCATCGACCTCTATGATCGGTAGGACGGCGGAATAGTCACTCGCCGTCCATACAGAAGCAGGCTAGAAGAGTGGCAACCAGATTCACTCACTGACGCGGGATAAACCCCTACCCCAACGACGCGGGAGTCTCATCCCGACCAAACTCCCGAAGAGCGCCACTGGAAAAACGTTGCGTGCGTACCAGAGACGCCCGGCAACGGACGTGAGAGAGGCAAAGGCCTTGGGTAGCGGAATTTAAAAAAAAATTGCAAACAATCGTATTTTTTGAACCTTGAATACTGATTTTATTGTTTTTTTTTACCATTCCAGTCTTTATAACGTGAGGTATGTATGTCAGTCAGGACTACAAGTCTATTAGGTATATAGTTTTAGGTCTATTACCTGAAACTATACCTAATAGACTTGGAGCCCTATCTGACAGACATACTAATCTTTATGCTGTGGTAATAGGTACTTTTGGATTAGTTTTATCGTTATTCTTTTGGTCGATGATTATATATATACTTACCACCTATATATGTATATTTATTTATTCATTACTTAAGCATATTTTACATGAGGTCTTAACCTATTAATTATAATTACTTAGCTGTCATTAATTTAATACTATGAAAAATTAAATTATAACCAGGGATCTAAGTATAGTGCTAAGCTTTAATTACATAGGTATTAAATGTTCGTGCCTGAACTAGGTAGTCCTGTATCTCAGGCATGGCATGGTCTACTGAAAAACTTCTACGCTCTTTAACATTTTATGTGGACATTGAGGTTCAAATCAGGCAAACTGCCATAAAATAAGATGTTTGATTAAAGAAGTCGTAACCTGAGACATACCTAGTCATAATCACTTGCATAATCATGTAGTACACTCCAGCACTCGACATGAACTCCCTTTGGGAGACTTCATGAAATTGTAATGGACAACCACTCCTTGATACTCGTAACTAGATACTGTTAGTAGTTACTGACCTTTATAGAAGTATAGTGATGTAGACACAAACTGCCTCACACGGTGGCACAGTGTTATTTCATATTTTAATTATTTTTTAAAGAGATTTTATTTTCTATGTATATTTATTATGTATTTAGAAGTATATTTAGAAAAAGAAAACTCGACACTGCACCCTAAACCCGTCTGGCCAGCGTGGTATATGTGGCGGATTCTTCTTTCTTTCTTCTTAGGGGGAGGCCTATTCCCAGCAATGGGCGTCAAATGGGCTGAGATGATGATGATGAGAGTTATATATACACACATACACGCACAAGCAGATACACGTCTTTATCCCCGAAGTGGTAATTAAACGGCAGAGGCGTACGCCCACATTTCGCCTCACGTTTTGTTAGTCCCAGATACCTAATGCTGCGGCCAAACGATGTCCACTCCTCTTGTTGCTCCTCGCATCGCCGCGAATATATCCTTAGTGGCCACACGCGCCTCTACTCGCTCCCCGAGTATACCTCGTTTGTACTGCTCAACAATTTGCTTGCTATGCTAGCGGCTACATGTTTATATCTGATCTCCACTAAACTTAGCACAAGTGATCCTTAACTTAAAACAATTTTTAATCGTGAGGTTTTTCTGATTGGTTAGGATATGGGGGCAAGAGACACAAATATTATTTTTGATGTTTAGTGACGATTCGGGGCATACGTGGGGTATCTACCTGTGCAAAACCGGGACGAAACGTGATCACTATTCTACAGAATCTCATCTAAAACCTAACGCACTATACATCTTGTTTACGTATATCTACATCATCAATCAAGGTCCTAGCACCTACCTCATCCGAAGTACCCATGTGATGGATTACCTACCTACTTACTACTGTAAAGGAAATGAATGAAATGTATTTTGCCGACCTTACGTGCATCATTGATAATACATAATTCGTCTTCCAGAAATCAATCTTGTTACCCTCTAATATACCTAATAGGTACAAAATTGCGCAATTTTTTGGAGCTGGACAGAATAATAGATATTATACCTACCTAAACCTACTCACGCCTATATCCCCTTGGGGATAGGCTAAGGTGCACTACATATGTCTATATTTTGTGAAAAATGTGGACGTATGTAGTGACGGAAAAGATTTAAAAGTTCACCTGCAGATAATCGCAGTGCAACTGATACACCGAGTGTGTAGACGATGAATTCTTATAGAGAGCCTCTCGTGCAAGACTTTGTCCAAACGCCGAGTGTAAAAACGCAGTAAGAACTGTGCAACATCTTATACAATGTATAAATACTGGTTACAGCTGGTGCACATTTTATGTTACTGTAGATAATATTTCGTTTAACGACATTTCATTTCGGTGCACATAAAGGAAATTCCATTTGGCGGTGCCAAGTGTTATCAAAACACACTACTATGTATCGAGGTCTTATATGTATTATTTCAATCCATAGATTATGGAAGTCGAGTAAGGAAGAATAGCGGCATACAGTTGAGCTCCTTGTGTAAACTAATATTCTACTATCAACAACAGTTGTAGGTATGTAGTTAGAATGCATCAACTAATTACTTAACTACCGGAGCAAAATTATTTACCAACAATTTTCATCTCTCGTTTTCTGATTTTCTCCGGGTAAAAATATTCTAATTGATTCGAAACTTGCTGTTTTAACGTTAACTTCGCGTTTAACTACAAACTGGAACGTTGAAGTTTGAGCAGCTCGAGGAATATTAACTAAGAAAATATGCTTTAATGAGCACCAAACAATAAGTAGGATACTTATTTTAAGCGTAGCTAACATCAGTGGAATATTTCTATGTTATATTTAACGAGATTAATAGTGAATTTCGTTCAATCTACATATTCGGAAAAATAAATTTGGTTATTGGTTGCCTATTTATTGCTGCTTTTAGAAGTAGGGCGTTGTTCAAACTCTATTACTACCTTAACCCTCTTACTTCCCACGATAGTTACTAGAATATCAACCGAATCCAAAGAAAATCCTTTTGTCAAATACAAAGTCAGGTCAAGTTTGAAGCCTCTGATAAGTAGTCATACGCTTTTAAAAAATGTTCCCCGAACACGGCTTTGATATTTGACGCAACTTACGTTATGCCTCAGCACACTATGCAGATACTAAAGTTAAATAAAACCTGTAGGTCGTACCACAAAAATAGATCATTTTATCCGAAGCAATAGAAACACACATTATATTGGCTCAGCAATATTGTCTACGAATCGATAAAAAAATACTGTTGGGTTATTGCCCTCCCTCACATTATGGTCCCGTAGTGTGCCCACTTATCGTTTGTGGGCCTACGTGAGTTAATATCCTGAAATATTCCGGCAACTGATGGACCTATAAACTACAGTACGTAATTTAATCCAGTTGCCAAAGGCGATTGGCAGGCGGCTCCTAAGGGAAACGGACATTCATCGCGTCTTGTTACCGTTGGTTATATCGATTGGTTCAGTATATAGGTACATTTATTGCCTTTGGAACCTACTAAGAATGGAGTTGGTTTTATTTACCACAAATAAATAATTTAATTATAATATTTAATTTAATTTCAGCCAGCAAACATTCCCAGTTGGCAATGACCCGGAGGATTTTTTAAACCATATTTTGAAATGTAAATATTTTTAGTATATAATTATGTATATTGTAATGCCTATTGTAAATAATTTAGTACAAAATCTCCACGGAATTGCTGACGAGGAAAGGTTCCCATCTGTGTGTTATTCTACTCGTAACGATAGCTATATTTCAATAGTAAGGCCATACTTTACGCTATAAATAGCAGTGTAAGGACAGGCGCAATTACCATCACCACTTGAGACTGACGTCAAATAACTTATGTTGTGTATAACACGGCACGTGTGCACTCAGGAGGGGATCTTCCCTTCCAATCTTTATCTTCAATGTTCTACGTTTTAAGCCCTGACGGAAAACTAGGGGTTCTATAAGTTAATCTATTTATCTGTGCATTTGTATGTGGCCCGGTACCACAAATCCGAAATTCGTTGCTCTGTGTATGTGGCACGATATCAGTCAAACAAATGAACCAATTTCGTTCGAAAACTGATGTGATCGAGATAGTTCTTAGCTTTACATTTTAAAGATCATCAAAAGTCGAGATTTTTTAATTTTTAAGTGAATTGTGCCGTGAATACTACAGGTGCCGTAAGATCACAATAAGTCATGGTAACTTTACTTTCTCCTTCGTGGCATCGCCGTCGTAGAAATATTGAAGGTAAAATACACCATCATTATAACCTTCGTAGTCTTGAGCCATTTCGCTTCCCCGCTATGCCATAGCCAGTAAATATAACCCGAGACACCCAAAAATTTATGGATTTATGTTGTAGCACTTACCATTTTTCATTCACTCCCTAGCCACACGTGATAAAGCTTACTTAAATGTATATTATATATTGTGTGTAATATTTGCTATCCCGGTAAGTCAGCGTAAAGAAAAATAATATGTAACAACAATAATTCAATTTCTCTTTCAGTACATAACCCCTGTTATTGCGTTTCTGTATCACGTACCAATGCTCACATTAAGAATATTTCGGTACTCGTATATTTACACAAGGATAAGGAACACACACCCTCAAAAATAACGCTCCTTTTCACGTGTGGTATAGCTGAAAGGATTAAGGTTAGGGTGAAGCATCAGTCAAGTGGCTCGTGAATTATTACTTGCCCGGAATTTGTTCAGTTCGATGCGATGCTTATGATAGATAAAAATAAAAATATATGTAGGTAAGTCAAAACAATGGTAAGTAAAATGTTTTTAAGAAAAATCCTTTTAAATTTATATAATAGCATTAATTTTTCGCAGAATTAAAAGGACAACAAAACGTCGACAATTGTTTCGCCTCTAAACGAGGCATTATCAAGACTGTCTCAGAGAGAACAGCAAAATTCGTGGTTGGAACGTTTTTGCTTATAAGTAAACGCGTGCAAATTTCATTATCGCGATGTAGGATTCTTTACAATAACTAATGTGGGTAGAAACCTCAGATCATGCTAACTAAGTTCCAAAAATAGGTATTCACCAATACTTGACCTTATCTGTTTGATTTAATTACTATCTTTTGATAAGTTGCGTAGAAACCCAAATGACACACACAAACCAACAACAATTAATGTGTCCGTCTGTTCGTAAATAGATTAAGTAAGGGAGATGTGTGAAAATCTACTTGCTCGTTGAGTAAGGTGTCCGCATCTCTTCTAATTATTTCTAGCCTTTCCCAAACAAATTTAATTCTGCGAAAAATTAATGCTATTATATAAATTTAAAAGGTTTTTCTTAAAAACATTTTACTTACCATTGTTTTGTCATGGATTTTCGCCAAGTAACGCCTGTTTCTATCCAATATTTGTAGGTAAGTATTAAAATTCCACATGTTCGAAAAGTTTTAATTACGTAGATGATTGATTGAGGGTTTGGGAAAGTGCCGTTTAATAATCTTGGGTTGGAGTTTATACGAGTTTATAACACGAGAATATGGAATCTTATACTTCTATTTTTCAAAATTACAATATTGCCTCGACTTTTTTTTTTATTTATTTGGCCATTGTGGACCCACGTGGGACTAAAAATAAAAACTAACTGGCAAACTGTGGGTGTTTAATGCACCTGTCTACCCTTTCGGTGATATAGGCGTGATATGTGTGTGTGTGTGTATAATTTGCCGAATTTTCAGAGACGTAGTTCTAGACTTCTGCTTTATATTGTAAAATGTACGATTTTATAACTGAATAGGCTAAAACTTGATATACAAGGCAAATCACAAGACAAGATGTCTTTGACCGCACTGTAAATAGCATCTATTCTGAATAGATAGGTACTATAACATTTTGCAAACATTTGTTTCACTGTTTCCATATTTTCTATGCACTTAGTTTGAGACTAGCTAGAGTTTTAAAGAAATCCTAGAAGTAATAAAAAAAAGTGCACTCTCTACTCGCACTCAACTCTGCGTCTGATACAGTTTGCATCTAGGAGGTACGTGTATCTTTCTATTTTGATAAATAAGGAAAGTACGAAAGGCAACATCAAATTAAACCCAAAAATTAAATGAGGTTTTCTAAACTTCTGCGAAAAGCAGTAAGTTGACTGACGAAACACGAGATTTATTGTTGAGTTTTCGTGTTAACTCTTAATGATTAATTTTCTATACATGAACTCGTATTTCGACATTATATTAATAATTTACCGTAAAATTTACTTGGCGACTTTCTCATTAGGTATATTTTGTACTAGCTGTTGCCCGCAGCTCCGCCTGCGTGTTACTTTAGATCTACATATTTTTTTTATTCATGAACCGATTGAAAACCAAACCTTAAATGTTAAGTTGAATAAACCACAACGCATTACTAAAAACCGCAAATTCAAATCAAAAATTCAAATTGATTAAGCTGTTTCTGAGATTAGCTGTTCAAACATTCAGACAAACAGACAAAAGTTCTAAAAACCATTGTTTTAGGTTTTATTGCGTTCATAAAAACCTCTACAACAGTTTCTCTATTATATCTTCTATTATATTCTCTATTATACCATACAAATTCATCTTAAGATACGAAAATACGAAAATATGCTTTTCGAATACCTCAGCGAAATGGCTGACGATGCGCAGGTGCGGTTCCCGAACGCTGACCTGGTTTTCCTGGGGGACTTTAACGGTCATCACGTTGAGTGGCTGGAGTCCCTTAGGACCGATCGTGCGGGACGATCCGCCCATGCATTCGCTCTCTCCCACGGGCTGACCCAGATGGTACAGGGGATCACCCGGATACCTGACAGGTCAGACCACACGCCCGCCTTGCTGGATCTACTGCTGACGAGTCACCCAGCCGAGTACAGTGTGTCGGTACGCGCCCCACTGGGCACTTCCGACCACTGTGTGGTGCACGCCAGCTTCCAAGTGCCACCGCCTGCTCGTGCTGAGCAAATGACTCGACGACTATGGCACTACTCGTCGGCAGACTGGGACGGTCTCCGCGATTACTTTGCGTCCGTCCCGTGGAGCCAACGCTGCTTTGTAGGGAAGGCGCCTTCGGATAGCGCTGCTGCCGTTGCTGGCGAGATCAGTCTAGGGATAGAATATTATATCCCTTTCACTGATGTCGCCAGCATCCGCAAAGCTCGCCCCTGGTTCGGGCGTGAATGTGCCAAGGCTGTCCAGAAAAAAACAGTCGGCGTATCGCGCCTGGGTCAGGGCTCGGGCGGCACGTGACCCGAATGTGAACCGCCTCAAAGCAGCGTACAATAGGGCCACTAGGTTCAGCAAGAGGGCCTTCAAGAGAGCGGATGCCCAGTGCGTCGCGCGGCTTGGTCAGGAGCTCACATCCCACCCCACGGGCAGCCGTGGATACTGGCAACTGGCCAAATCCGTACAGTCAAATTTTTGCCAACCCTCGCTGCCACCACTGCGTTTTCCTGATGGATCACTGGCTCACAAAGCCCAAGAGAAGGCGGACATGCTCGCAGACCTCTTTGCGGCTAATTCCCGCGTCGATGACCGTGGCCTGCAGCCCCCCGCCATCGCCAACTGTGGCCACACTATGCCTGATATTGTTATCAGGCAATGTGATGTAACGGCAGTGCTGCGGTCGCTCGACACGCGGAAAGCCAGTGGCCCTGACGGCATTCCGGCGGTGGTGTTACGAAAATGTGCTACTGAGTTGTCTCCAGTACTAACGCGTCTGTACCGCCTGTCATACTCTACAGGGCTCGTGCCGGAGGTCTGGAAAGAGGCGAACGTACAACCGAACCCCAAGAAAGGGGATCGCTCCGATCCAGGCAACTATCGACCCATAGCTGTCACCTCATTCATTTGCAAGGTGCTTGAGCTCCTTATCAATAAGCAGCTCATGCGATACCTGGAGGATCACTCGCTAATCAATGATCGGCAATATGGCTTCAGGCCAAAACGATCAACGGGTGACCTCCTGGCATTCGTCACGCATCTATAGACATCTATACACATCTATCACTCTTTATAGAAGTCGTAGCTTTATATGTAATTATATTTGTGTATCTATTTTATGTAAATTGTATGTACTATATAGGTATGTTTTAGTATTATGTAGGTTTATTGACGTCATATACGTATGTATATTAGTATTAGTTATATAAGTAGTTATTAGGATTTAAGTTTAGTATTTTTACTTTAATAATTATTGTGTGTCATAGCAACCTCTGAGCACCTACTACTAGTTATCTCTGCATCACCCAAAGGTTGACTGGTAGATAATGCCTGTGGCATTAAGTCCGCCTTTGTACAGTTTTGTGCATAAGTTTAAAAATAAAAAATAAATAAATAAAATGTATGGGGTGAGGCTATGGAAAAGTACGGCGAGTCCTTGACTATTAGTCTGGACATCGCCAAAGCTTTCGATAGGGTCTGGCATGCTTCGCTCCTTTCCAAGCTTCCGGCATATGGTCTACCTCCTCAACTGTGCAGCTGGATTGCCAGCTTTTTAAACGAGCGCCGAGTGCGGGTCCTCTGCGATGGCCAGGCTTCTCGCTTCTTGCAAGTGAATGCCGGGGTACCGCAGGGGTCCGTACTATCACCAACTCTCTTTCTTCTGCATATCAATGATATGCTATCCCTCGGGAACATTCATTGCTATGCAGATGACAGCACACTGCACGGGAGTTACTCGGTTCGTCCGACGGCGGGGCGATCTGAGATTGAGGAGGAGAGACGACGACTCGTGGCTGATCTCGACCGTAACCTCGACAGTATCTCCCAATGGGGTGCCGAGAACTTGGTCGAGTTCAATGCCCGCAAAACACAGGCGTGTGCATTTACAGCGAAAAAATCCCCTTTCCTTCCCCTACCCACTCTTCAGAATGCAACATTACCAATGAAGGATAATCTAGACATCCTTGGCATAGACGTACGTCGAGAGCTCAATAACACTAAATACATTGAGAGATGTATTGGGCTAGCTTCGCGAAAACTAGGAATACTGAACAAGGTAAAGCGATTCTTTACACCGCACCAGAGGTGTCTGCTGTACAAAACGCAGATTAGACCCTGCGTCGAATACTGCTCTCACCTCTGGGACGGCTCCGCGAAGTATTTGCTGGACGCACTCGACGCTATGCAGCGACGCGCTGTTCGCATTATAGATTGTCCGGAGGTAACGGGAAGCCTTGAGCCGCTAGCCCAGCGCCGAACAATTGCTTCCTTGGCCGCGTTCTACCGTATTTACCACGGTGAGTGTTCTGAAGAGCTCTTCAATCTGATCCCACCCTCTCCCTTCCGATCCCGAACAACGCGTGCCGGGCAGAGATGTCACTCTCGTACCGTGGAAACCGTCTTCGCGAGAATTGAGCGTTTTAAACGTTCGTTTCTCTGCCGAACGATGGTGGCTTGGAACGCCCTGCCCGCGCACGTGTTTCCTCCAACATATAACCCTGGGTTCTTTAAGCGAAGCGTGAAGAGGCACATTACTGGGTCGTCAAGTTGAGGGTCACTCTCTATAGTATTCCTGTGTACTGTGAGAGTTGCCCACAATCACCAGACGCCACAGCTTACCATCAGGCGGGTGGCGTCAATTTGTCGAACTACATATAAAAAAAAATAAAAAAAAAGGAATATTATTTTTTATCTTCGTCGGGTGTGATAGTCCATTGAATTGTATGGCGAGCGATATTGTATCTTAAGATAAAATATTATAGTATCTTAGCCGTGTGTAGCGCCCCTTAGTGAACTCCACTGCGGGTGACGTAACCTACGACAAACTTATTATTTGCGGTTGGTACACTAATCGGGTCTAGGGATCGAACCGCAAAATTTAGTTTGTTTTTTATTGTATATACTTTTCCGATATAAACAGTAAACCAGTAGGTGCCCAGGATATTAAAGAATAATTATACCAAGTTTCATCGTAATCGAACCGGTAGTTATTGCGTGATGCCTGAACAAACAGACAGACAGACAAAAAAATAGGTCATAGTGTTTATTCGATCGTGTTATTGTTAAAATTAATCTAAAGTACTAGCGAACGCCTGCGGTTTCACCCGCGCGAATAGTTATGTGGTTCCCGATTCCCATGGGAAGATTATTTCCATTAAGATAAAGTAGTTACTAGCGGACGCCCGTATGGAAGTTATCAGATTTCCAATGCCCAGGGGAACAATCCTAGGATAAAAAATATTAGCCTAAAATTACGTTAGGTTCTAGAAAAATACCGATAAAGCCTGTCTTTGTCATTCATTACCTCTGTAATGAGTTAAGCCAGAACAAACAGACAGACCGACAAACAAAAGTTTTGAATAATTTGTTAATTTTGAATTTCAAACAGTCAAATTAATTATTTATAAGTGTATTAATGTGCCCTCGATGAAGTACCTAGGGATCGTACTTGATAGCCGATGGAACTTCGGACCACATTTCCGAAGTTTGGTCCCCAAGGTGACGCAGGCATCGGTCGCGCTTTCGCGACTGATGCCCAACCTAAAGGGACCCAACGCCTCCTGCAGGAGACTGTACCTGGGGATCGTGCGGAGTATGGCCCTATACGGGGCTCCCGTATGGGCGGATAGGTTGGCGGTCAAGGGGAACGTGACTCTGTTAAACAGACCACTTAGAACCTTGGCCGTCAGAACCATACGGGGGTACCGCACGATCTCCGGAGAGGCTGCATGTCTCCTAGCCGGGACCCCTCCATGGGACCTGGAAGCGAGAGCCCTTGCGTCATTGTTCCAATGGCGCAAGGAGGTGCTGGAGCGGGACCACAGGCCTGCGTCCCGAGAAATCGAGGACCAGCGGTCCCAACTCCGCCAGGATCTCATGGAGTCATGGAGGGTGCGACTTGAGCAACCCAAGGGGGGTGCCATCTTCATCGCGGCGGTGAGACCGATCATGGACGATTGGCTGCAGAGGCAGCATGGTGACCTCACGTACCGTGCGACGCAGATGGTTGCCGGGCATGAATGCTTCGGTAGCTATCTGTTTCGCATGCATCGTGAGGTCACACCCCGGTGTCAACACTGCGAGGTTTCCGACGACGACACCGCACTCCACACGTTGGTGGAGTGCTCAGCGTGGGCGAGTCAGCGCCGGGACCTCGTAGTGGGTCTGGGCGTGGATACCCTCTCGCTGGGGACCATGCTTCAAGCCATGGTATCCAGCGGGAGTAGGTGGAACGCGGCCGTGTCCTTCTGCGAGCAAGTCATGCTCGCGAAGGAGGCGGCCGGGAGGGAGAGGGAGCGTACCCTCCCCGCCGAGTTCCGTAGTCGGCGGCCAGGCCGCCCCAGACTACGCGACTACGCCCAAGACTATCGTCCTCCATGATCGGGGCCTGAGGACGGCGGGATCGCCACCCACCGTCCTTACAGAAGCAGGCTAGAAGGGTTGCGTGCTGCGGGGCCTTTGCCCCATAGCACGCAACCAGATTCACTCACTGACGCGGGATAAAACCCGACCCCAATGACGCGGGATTCTCGTCCCGACCAAACACCCGCAGAGACCACAGGGGTGGTCAAAGTCCGCCGGGCGCCACTGGACATACCCTCTGCTAGTAACCAGGGACGCCCGGCAACGGACGTTAGAGCGGCCGCGGCCTTGGGCCGCGGAATTAAAAAAAAAAAAGAAAAAAAAAGTGTATTAATGTAGAGAAAACAATAAAACATGAATAAAACTCATATGCACTTCAACAACGATATAATAAAAGTACCACCTCTGAGTAGCATACCTAACTAGCATGATCAATAAGCAAACCTGTTCACACGCGCTAAAAGCAACCCCTCTTCCACCCGCGCTGCAGGTAGCATGCCCAAAAATCGCACGACCGTCGATTTTTGAGCAAATTCGAAATGAGCATGCTCATTATTAGCAATGTTTCGACACACATGCTACTAAGTATCAATTGCTCGATAGTAGCATGCTTTCGTGCTAGTAATAAACATGTGTAACAGTACCATAAGTAAGTGTTTTATAGCTGTTTGGTACGAATTTTGAACTTATAATTTGTCCCTTCTCACAGCCCTGACGACTTACCAGAATTCATTTAACGTATTCTAACAATAAAAACAAACAGAACATGTTAGAGTAGGTTCCTTATGTAAAGTGATTTATGAAATTACAAAAGCCTTTCACAATATAATTTCAGGGTGTTTTTTTTAATTCCGCGGCCCAAGGCCGCGCCCGCTCTAACAACCGCTGCCGTCTCTGGTTCACACGCAGAAGGTATCTCCTGTGGCGTCCGGCGGGAATTGCAGGGTGTAATGTATCGTTGATGTGACAAATTCTCTCGTTCACTCAATTATCTAAGGTTTTGGTTTGAAATTTTTTTCACTTTCTCGTTAATTAAATTAATTAGAAAATGTGAAGGGTTCAAATAATACTATATGTGTAGAAGAAATTTTAATTTTGACCTAGAATGTTTGATGAAGAAATATAAAATCATGCCCCGAAGGTTTTAGCAGGGACCTAATACGCCTACATTTGGTTAGTATTTTTCTGGACCTACGTAACAGAGGGTAAGCCTATTATCGCTATCCGGTCACTTTAATGTTTATCGCAGCGTCGTCCTAATCAACAAGTGCACCACTCGATTAGGTTGGTTTGGATTCCTAAGATCTTGGAACGCCCCATACACCGTCCTATCTGTTGAAGAACATCAACCTAAATGTTCATCGAAGCAGTCACTATTGGCATTATCCACATCACAGGTGACACGTGCTTCAGAGCGAATGTAATGTGAGTTTATTGGTGTGATAGTGGCAATACTGGCAATATGGCAACACACGTAGCTACCTACTCTCAGCGAACATGAATATAAACGGTGCTCATAAACCGTGTTTTATTGAACACGTGTCAATTTAGCTTCGTGCCAATTTAGCTTCGTGGCAATGGCACTGTCACGAAAATGTGTAGCTATTTAGAGGTCTTAGGAAGTTGGTAATTAAGTAAGTAATCTAATCCCAACAAAATTTTAGTTAATCCATTTGAAAGTGTCTTTGTACCCGACGTAGACAGTTTTAAATTAGTTTTACGCCTGCCTTGAATGAAAGGACTAAAATATCTGCCAATTGCCAACTTACAAATAAAGTCAAATAAGACCTACAACAAATTTGTTAGGTTCTTATACATGAAAGTGTATGGATTATGTCCAGGTTACCCACTGCTGTATCCGACATTATTTGTTCTGGGTATGCTCGGGTATAACAAGCTGGAGGTACGAAGAGAAGTAGCCCTACACAACCTACTTGTTCAAGGTTTTACGTGGCAAACTGCACCATCCAACTCTCCTACAGGAAATACATTTGGTGGTCCCTAATGGTTACATCGATAGGAGACGGAGGCCACCGCTGCTGAGAGTACCTACAGCTCGCACTAATCTGCTGCAGTTGGCACCGTTGACGCGAGTGTTGCGGGCGCTCAATGCGGTGGCTAACTAAATTGATTTATTTTCGTTCATATTGAACGAATTCACAATAGTCGCTTATAGGATTTTAAGTTAGATTTTACGGTATTTTAATTGTTACGTAGGAAGTATGATTGATTTTTATATGTATAAGTTTCTTTATCGCATTAGGTGTACACCTGTAAAGATATTAGTAAGTAAGAATAAATAAATAAATATTTTTATGACGTTCAGAAAACGGTTGTGAACAGTGTAAGTCCATTGAATTCAATAAAAGATATCGTAGAATAACCGGAACAATATAATGATGTTGTAATTTTCCACCTGTGACACAATAAAATGCACCTAATCTTTATTTAGTTAGTTCGCCTGCAATTATTTTCAAAATATAAGTAACTACTAAGTTACTTACATAATGAAAATATATGTAATACAATCACATGCTGTCATAACATTTTCCTATTGCGAAGGAAAATCTAAAGAGAAACTGTTTTTCTGTCGTTACGAACCAAGTAATCCATTTGTCTTAATTCAGTTTTATAAGTTACCGGGTTTCGCAAACTGCTAGGAAACTGTAGGTTCATGAATAATAGTAGGATAATTTTGTTTACAGCGGTAAGTTGATACTTTTAGTCAGTAATTTTTCATGGCCACGCTTACCTCATTTTGTGCTGTTGTAAAGTTAAGACTCCTTTAGAATTATAGGTATTTACCTATAAAATCCTCGCCGTTTCGTAGGTATATGTAAGTTACATTATTTTACAGGCTAATATTTTTACTACGAGTATTAATCGATCAAAATGCGGACCCTGCTTGCGATTTATATTCTTGCACTTGATCGCGTTCCGTTTTGCCGTGTATTTCCGTAGAAGAACATTCTTTGGCTCTTTGTCAGATAACCAATTACTCTTCGCATTGGCGTTAGTTCTAACCAATATGAACGGATCCAATTTAATGTATAGAGAGAAAACATAGTGTGTCTTAATTGCATAAAAATATGTCGTATAAACAATATTATTAGCGCGATACTATGCCTGCGCGTGCCCTTGACCGTAAATGCATACATACATGACCGGAATTTGCTGCGTCGTCGGCCGAAATGCGCGATTGCGCTCAGTACCTACTGCATTATTTCTCTAATCCGGCGATATGCAACTATGTCGGTTGTCTGAGGATCGTCATCGGATGAGTTGGAGGAATGCTTACTGTGCTCACGGTTGGTGTGCTGCTAGCGAGGATTATCCAGGTCGGTGCTGTACTCATTACCGCTCTACAACCTATTTCCTTTTATTAAGCACTGGGACGTATTCTTGCCCCAAGGTCCATGTCCGACGATGTCGGTGTGTACTCTCTAGTGACGGCTTGCTGTTTCTTCATACGTTGGTAAGGGTTGTTATCTTCACTATTTGTTGGGATGGAGTTTTCAAGTCTTCAGATCGGCTTGTGGGAGACCAATTAAAATATGCCGAAGCGGAATTTTGAAAAATTTAAAAATGTATAAATAAACGTTTGTCAGAAAACCGGGTCCGTAGCTTAAGTCGTTGAAATTGTGCCGATCGCGTTATCCGGCTAACTCTCTAGATTCACCGCTGAACACCATATAGGGTGGTAGTCGTCCTACCATTATATCAGCACTAGAGAGCCAGCCGGGCATGTACCACGAAGGTTACATGCTTCCGCGAGACGCGGGTTCAGCCCAGTCGGGGTCGCCAATATTACGAGCAGTAAAACAATAGGTATTGTGTATGGTAATGACTGTATAATATCTGACTGATAGACTTATCTTGTATTAGTATTATATCTAGACTTATATATTAATTACAAACAAAGGAATTGTACATTAGCAAGGTGGGGCTAACATCTGCGTGCTTATAACAAGTACGTGCTTATATTTGCACGTACTGAAATATTATTATTTATCATTATATCTATTACCTAGTAAGCACTTTGGAGATGAAATACATTAACTAACAATGTGCTATGGCTTCGCCATACGATTCACTTCCGCCAGCTGTAATACCAATTTTAATGTGCTTCTTGAAGAAAAGTGTACGGCAACGAACAAGTATTCAAAGGCATTTTGTACAATTTCTGGGATATTGAATTAGCAGCACAAAAAAGGGTAAATTTGTCTAAATTTTAGAAGAGTAGAAATTGTCGGAGCTTGGTTCAAAATTCTTTCGTGTCTATACTGACTAGCAATGCAAGGCATTATGTTCGTGCGGCACCCACATCAAGTTTTTTTTACTTGGCCAATTGGATACTAATTGAATTGATCCTAACGTTGAAAGCTGCCGCTGCTGCTAGGTGTAGATCGAGTGTCGTCAACTTCCACTATCGCCAGTATAAGTATGTAGCGAGTAGACAAGCAGACTAATCGAAGCACCACCTCTGACGTCACATCATACGAAAAGCGGTTCTGGTTCCTTCTACAAGCTTCTACCAGTTTCTACTTGCGCATACGCCATAAGCCACACCTCCTTATAATTGAACTCGCCGATTAAATGCAAGCGAGAAATTATAAGTACTACAAATGTATAGGTATATTATACTCGTCCTTTGTTTAGATTCACGCCCATTTAAACCTGTTTGTGTCAAGCCGGGGATATTGTTATGTTATAAATACGAATACATTTCGATAATAAAATCAATCACATACTGTTACTACGATCGTTACAATACCTCCCAACTACCACTTCAAGTAACTTCAACTTTCGACTATTCGCTTCAAACAAACAGTCAAATCTTTCGTCTTTATAATATTAAGTATAGAAGTAAGTATATATGATTGCTATTTATGATTCCTGTCTGTTTAGTACCTAGTCAGTTGACAAATAATAACAACAGTACCGTTAATCGGAAGTACTCTCAACTTCTAGTAGTCTGTTAAAACAATTTACTCTGCTTTCATATTGGAACGCATTTGCTTTGATATTCAGTGAAGTTAATTACCTACAGGCAAGACCCAACTCAATTGTTGACCGGTAATCAAGATTTTTTTTATCTAGACATGTCATTACACTGGAACACCCAGGTAGAACTAGACCTACAGACAGAGTATTTTCATTCTGTGATTGAATTTTTGCGTCGTTCATCAGGTTGCTCTTGAATTCTAGTTTAAAAAAACCAATGATTAACATTGTTTTTTTTTTATGTATATATCTGTAAAGCATAAGTAGGTCCTATTTCGTTAGTGCCACCTACCCGACATGAACATAAAAACTGGTGAACTCACTTTATGACATATTCTTTCCGTGCTTGGTTCATCATTTACTTAATATAGGTACTTAATTTAATTTATAACCCTACTTAGATGAGTATATCTGTAACATTATTATTAATAAGCTTAACACGTTATAAATTTTACACTTAAACGTACATACTACATGAATATCAATGATCCCACTGCAACAATCCAATTTGAATACGTCAATAATTTAAGTCTAGTTAATGAAAGTGTCAAGGCCCGGGTGACCTTTTCACTTTGGCTTAATTCGCAGCTCCAACAACGTGTGCAAATAGAATAATTTAGAAAATGGACACACTAGGTTGAATTCAATTTCAATTCAATTTATTCCACGAACAAAGGTGTGTCTATGATCACAAAATAACATGAGATCAGTGATATTCTATACCCGCAGCAATGGACATGGGAGTGGCCGCAGTCTCGCGGAATTAAAAAAAGGGGTGGGTTTATTAACTTATACTTAACTTTATTACTCCGATGTTTAGGTACACGTATCCACGCGTCAAACCATCCAGGTCATTAGAACATACTCCGCTATCTCATCAGCTCGTTGGCCATCGATACACGATTTGACATTGATATTCATCGATAAGAGCGTCTTCAAACGTTTTAGAGTTGAGGGATTTCAATTAAATAATATGTTAATTAAATACAATATTTTGTAATACCGCTCTTTCTCAATTCCCTACCAAGACATAACCAAAGTGAATACAATACTACGTAACATCCAAATCACTTGTCATCCATTCTGTTCTTCTTCTTCTGTCACTGTCTTTTTTCTAGCAATGACAACCATCGATTTATCAAAAACTAGCATAGAAGTATTATTTACCTAACTCTATGGAACTTTAAACCAACCTACATCCATGGAATAATTGAAACAGAGTGCAAGTGTATTTGATTATCTAGCAAAACCAATAAGTACTGACAGCGAAGTCATGTTATGAAGAAAAATACTTACGATCAAACACAGAGACGTGATGGATTACGCACCATTTGTATACCTACCCTTATATCGATTAAATAACTTCTGACATTATAGATACAACATAGCAAAAGGGTACAAAGCTTTCTAGCAAGAAACCATTACTTATTAACGTAAAGAAAATGTTAGATATTCGGAATACCTGCCACGAAAAACGAGTGGCAAAAATGTTTTCATTTCACCCACGACTAGAAAATAAATGGAATAGTTGGACGAGACGTCAGGTTCAAATGGGTAAACCACTACTCAGAATGTTACATTGTAAATTGCTAGGCGCTTGTCAAGAAAGTGGGCTGTATATTTATTCATAAGGTGTTGCGTACAGCCCTGAGCCGGTCTAAGCATCTCGCATTAGATCCTCCGTTTACCCTTCAGACGTATTTATGTTCACGCGTGTTATTTCATATAAGATTATATTGTACTGAGTCTATACTGAATTCACATAAACTATTAACGGAATTATCACCTTATCATTAGGACAGTTTTAAACTTCATGTGTTTGAGTGCACAAGCGAGTTACATGTATGCTAATTAGATTCTTATTAACGCTCGTCGGAGTTACGCACAGTTTCGACTGTTTCCTGCATGCTTAATTAGGTATTGTGTTCAGTGTACTGCGTCCCAATCTATTAGGAATACAAGTAAAAGTTACTCAACCTTCAAATCACGCTGTGATTCGGAAATCAAACTTGATTCACAAACCTTATTCTATGTCTGCCAAATACATTGTATATTTAAAAAAAATAGTACCCGACATTAAAAAGATATTATTAAGTATAACGAAGAGTGAATAGAAATACAATACTCTTCAATTTGTACACGGATGGTTGTCAACGTTATTGATTTACAGATAGGACATTAAGTCGTCTGGTAGGACATATTGTAACAATCTTTATGGCACTGCCACATAAAGCTGTATCAATAAATTGTGGCATATTATGTGTTTGTTTTTTTTCACGAGATCATGCCTGTTGTTGTTATGTACGAGTATGATACGTGGTTTTCCCTCGACGCTATGTTTTCCTACTTTCCCGAAGTTTTATTTGTATCGCATTGAATTTTGTCATTGATAAAATGCTGTAAGAGTTTGCCATAGATTCTATTTCACAATATCGATAAAACTCTTCGTACTCGTATCGGCTTCTTTTCTTTTGACATTATTATACAAAGGAACGAAATGATAGATATAGTTTTCTTAATACTTATATTGCAACCATTGTTACAAGATCCTTTACCTTTTTGTCATTACACATATCTAATTCATATCTACGCATTAGATACATACTGTGTGTACTGTACTGTTCTTTAGAGTTTATTCTTATAATAGATCGATCATTAAATTCATGGGAAATTGGCATCCGATACAATATCCGATCTAAATCGGGGACAATACTAGAAGAGTGTGCCTTTGTTCTGGTCTAGGTAAAGTAAAATTTGGACAAGATATTAGGTACAAACTCCCAGATATTTTTGCATTTAGAGCGTGCAGAGAAGCACGATACTTATATCAAAGCTGTACATCTAGGTTCTATGGTTACAACTAAATATAACTCTGGCGTCTCTCTCGGCTAGGAAAATATTATGTTTAGAGGACGACTTCGCTCGGACTGCAGAGATTCTATTCACTGGTATAGCAACATCTGTCCTAGCAGTTGGAATGTTGGCTTGAGTGGTTTTATATATTTTCTATAGTGTCGAATAACAAAACTACCAACAAAATGACTGCCATAGTGTGAGTGTATAATGCAACTCTATTTACCATTCGGGTTATAGGCGTGATGTATATATCTGTCTTTTAGGAACGAACCGAAATAACCTTCCTCAGTAAACAATCCAACTAGGTGACACAACCAGTCTTTAAAAATTCTGTGTATCAAAACATTGGGAAAAAGTTCGTCTAACTGGTGCTTAGTAGCGTGCTTTATCAACAACTATCAAAATAGTTGTTACATTAGGTAATCAGTAATCAGCTCATTAGAGCTGATTACTGATTAAAGACATTAGTCTTCATTTCTATTTCGCGTAATTTCTGGAACGTAATTTGAATTACTAAAAAAATATTCATTCTATTTTAATGTCATCATTACTCCGTAGCAACTCGCTACTGATTTAAATATGCAGGCGCTTGTATTGATTGTCTCCAAGAATAACTGTTTTTGAAGTGAAATATAAAACAGTCGCGCACGTAATACCAAACCACCCCACTACACCTGTTAGTCTCATCTATTTTCGTATATGTCATGCATTTATTTGCATAATCGATCAATACTAAAGTCAGATATAACAAATTGAAATCATAATAACACACACATATCACGCCCCGTAGGCAGAGGCGCATTATACACCCACAATTTGCCAGTATGTTTAGTCCCACGTAATAGGGGGTAAGCCTATTGCTGTCACCGGGCGCTCTAGAAAGTAGGTTATGTCCAAAATGGCCGAATGAATTTAATAAAATAAGCAGCTAAATTATAATTTTGAAAACTAAATTTGAAATCCGTTGCCTTGCGATGAAGTGTTGATGAAATGCAACAAAATCTTACGTGCCAGCCGCTATGGCACAGCCAATTAATGTCCTGAGCGTCTCGGACTCAATACATATTATATCTATTTGATGATGATAATCTATCAAACTATCTGCTGCCTTTAAATGTCCCACCCCTATAGCTTGGAATACCTGCGCATGTTTTCCGTCCTCCAACCCCGTTTTCATTAAGCGGGGCGTGTAAATGCACCTCTTGGAACTGCTAAGTAGGATGAGTTCTGGTGGTGGCCTTTTCTATGTGGTACCCAAGTTAACCATAAGGCAGAAGTCACATTGATGAGCCTTTTTTTTTCAATTCTGCGACCCAAGGCCGCGATCGCTCGCGCGTCGGTTGCCGGGCGTCTCTGGTATGCACGCAGAACATTGACGAGCCTACTATATACTTCAATTGTCAATTACAGAAGAACTTAATTATATCGCAATTTGAATTTTCATTACGTACTAGTGGTCCCGGCGAACTTCGTACCGCCTGAAATTTTGCTTATGAACCTTCCCTGAACCTCCACGAATATTTTAAGACCCAAATTAGCCAAATCGGTCCAGCCGTTCACGCGTGATGTCGTGACCAAGGGAAATAGGGATCCATTTTTATATATAGAGAAGATGAACCATAATAATATAATTATATCTTCTATGTATTCGTAATAATCTCAGAAAATAAACTGTTGTTTCATCGTTTCTTAGAAAGTTCTGAGTAATAAATACACTATCATACCTATTATTCATTATTTACTTACATACTCGAAAAAGTTTTACCTATCTACTTATTTAGAGAAAACTCTCCCGCTGTTTACTTATTAGTGTTCAAGGTAAGAGTACAATCAAATCTAATGGAACAAGTTCTTGGTAAAGTCCTCACGGGGCGTCCACTTTTACAAGTTAGTGATCCATTACAGTTTAACAGCTCCTTTAGTTAAATAGCCATACTAATCTTAATAAGTAGGTAGGTATCTACATTGTTCGGAAGTCATTAATTAAACCTCTAAACACTTCGCGTGTAGCGCTAACAATAGCTCGTTGTCATGAGTGCATAGCCGAAAGTGGAAATTTCAAGGGTTATTACCAAAACGAATTTTGAAAGGTATCAGTATCTCTACGCATTAAAACCTAAAAATCGGCCAAATCCGAGTCGGATTCGAGCACCATGGGTTCCGTATCATTATCTCTAAAAAGTCAAATGAGCTCGGCTCGAATTGATGATGTTTTTCTTTTTGTTTGTTTGTTTCATAGAGGGAAGCCCAGTATAGATATTATTAGGCTACTTTTGTCCCTATTGTGAGATAGGAATTAGAAAACTATTCCGTCTGGGACGAGGCGCTTGAGTAGGTATAAATAGTATACTCGTATCTTGAAACTGAAGACTGAAACAAGTCGGGCACTTTGGTGGTCTCTACTATGGTTAGACACACTCTATATGACCATTAAAACTAAAATATAATTTATTGTAATATGTCATTATGCCATCTATGGCATATTTCTGACATGTTTCTTGACTAAGAAATCAAAAATACATAACTCAACTATTTTAAACAAATAAAAATCTAGCTTCAGATTTGAAATTAAATTTTACTAAAAATATATTAGAAATAAATATGATTTTCTATAATTACATTCTCATGTCATATATCGATACTTGTAGTCTCAATTGACGTAAAGCCCAAAACACGATTTTTCAGGACAGCCAAAATAAGATTTTTTGTTTACATTTTTATTTACTACGCTTGTGTTTTTGAAGTTATTAAAAAGTGATGTACACAAAATATACCTAAAACTTTGAGATGCAGACGATGCAATATTTAGTTTTTAGTCTTGTTAGATATTTTAGAAAATAGATGTGCTTTACATCTAGCAAAATTCATTAAAATGTTCTTTAGGTCCATTTTTATTTTGAGGCTCAGATTTGTTTTAGGTGTAAAGCACGATTGAAAGAAAAGAAATCTCTACGCTCTAAAAAAATATGTTTAATTAGACATAGTATGCAGTCGAATCCTATTATTTTGAATTAAAGAACGAACTTTATTTGTTGAGTAGGGGATTTTGCATACAAAGCCATAACTCACTTTTTATAACATGACGTGTTGTGAAGGAACTTCAAACTTTTATCTCACAATAAAAAAAAGAATAAAATCTTAGAATTTTTTTTTATTTTCAAACATCTTAAAAACAGTCTATAACCTCATAGTATCTATAAAAAAAGTACACGTCAAAAATTGACACAGCAACCTACTTCCAACTACCGAAATGGGACCAATTACTTGTCGGAATGGGACCAAATTAAAATGGGACCACTCGGGAAGTAGTAGCTTTCATTAAAAAAAAATGCAATATCGGTTCACCTAATCCAGAGATACCTCTGAGGTAACAAACATAGAAAAAAAATTAAAAAAACATGTCGAATTGAGTACCTTTTTACCCGACTGCGTGAGCAAGGGTTATGTGTTTCGCGCGTATGTATGTATGTATAAATAAATAAATAAATAAATAAATAAATATGTTAGGACAATTCACACAACGCCATCTAGTCTCAAACTAAGCAGAGCTTGTGATATGAGTACTAGATAAACTGATATAAATACTTATATACATTTTTTTTTTTTAAATACATACATATTATACATAGGAAACACCCAGACTTCGGTACAAACGTATGTGTCATCACACAAAGTTTGTCACGACCGGGAATCGAACCCCATCAAATGAAAGGTATTTATCTCCTGAGTGTCATATGGTACTTAGTTAAAACTAAAAAAAAAAAAATTTTGACAAAAGTTTGATTTTGATTAAAAGATTAGTGAAACAAAAATTTGATTGATTTGATACCTAGTCTAGTGCATAAAGATCAAAATTATCTTATTTGTCTCGGGTTTAAGGTTGTGAGGTGGCACTTCGATCGTCATTAAAATTTAAATAGGTTTTAAAACACATTACTTACTTTAAAATATATTTATGCCTTCTAAATTTATGCCAGGTCTAATTATGCTATGGAAGTAAAGCCTGGATACCGGCCGATCGTGTTGCTCGACGAGGTGTGTAAGCTCTTTGAGCGAATTATCGCGGAACGCCTCGTCGAGCATGTCACGAGTGTGGGGCCAGACCTCGCGGATAACCAGTTCGGTTTCCGTCGGGGACGCTCCACCGTGAACGCAATCATGCGTGTGAGGAGCCTGACGGAGGAAGCTGTCTCGCAGGGCAAGGTAGTGGTGGCGGTGTCTCTTGACATCGCCAACGCTTTCAACACCTTGCAATGGAGCTGCGTTAGGGAGGCGCTCGTGTATCACGAAACGCCTGTCTACCTCCGTCGTAGAGGGAGAGGGTCATAGCTTACCCTAGCTGGCTCGGGCCAGCTCGGCGAGATGTGTCGTGCGGTGTTCCGCAGGGGTCAGTAATGGGGCCGCTTCTGTGGAAAATCGGCTACGACTGGGTGCTGCGGGGTGCGTTGCCTGAGCGCGTCGGCGTGACGTGCTACGCCGACGATACCCTCGTCACGGCACGGGGTGCAACGCATCAGGAGGCAGCACTCAGGGTCACGACGGGTGTTGCTCAAGTCGTGGGTCGGATACGGCGGCTGGGACTGGAGGTGGCCCTGCACAAGTCCGAGGTTCTCTGTTTTCACGGACCTCGGAACGGTCCACCTGAAAGCGGTTCCAGCATAAATCTAGGAGGCGTTAGCATCGGCATCAAGCCCTCGATGAAGTACTCTTACCTAGGGATAGTACTTGATAGCCGATGGAACTTTGGACCACATTTCCGAAGTTTGGTCCCCAAAGTGACGGGGCATCAGTCGCGCTTTCGCGACTCATGCCCAACCTAAAGGGACCCAACGCCTCCTGCAGAAGATTGTACCTGGGGATCGTGCGGAGTATGGCCTTATACGGGGCTCCCGTATGGGCGAATAGATTGGCGGTCAGGGTGAACGCGACTGTGTTAAACAGACCACTGCGAACCTTGGCCGTCAAAACCATACGGGGGTACCGCACAATCTCCGGAGAGGCTGCATGTCTCTTAGCCGGGATTCCTCCATGGGAGAGCCCTTGCGTCATTGTTTCAATGGCACAAGGAGGCGCTGGAGAGGGACCACAGGCCTGCAACTCGAGAAATCGAGGACCAGCGGTCCCAACTCCGCCAGGATCTCATGGAGACTTGGAGAGTGCGACTTGAGCAACCAAAGTGGGGAACCACCGTCATCGTGGCGTTGAGACCGATCATGGACGAGTGGCTGCAGAGGCGGCATGGTTACCTCACGTATCGTGCGACGCAGATTGTTACCGGGCATGGATGCTTCGGTAGCTATCTGTTTCGCATCCATCGTGAGGTCACACCCCGGTGTCAACACTGCGAGATTTCCGACGACGACACCGCACTCCACACGTTGGTGGAGTGCTCAGCGTGGGTGAGTCAGCGCCGGGACCTCTTAGTGGGTCTGGGCGTGGACCCTCTCGCTGGAGACCATACTTCAAGCCATGGTCTCCAGCAGGAGTAGGTAGAACGCGGCCGCGTCCTTCTGCGAGCAAGTCATGCTCGCGAAGGAGGCGGCCGAGAGGGAGAGGGAGCGGACCCTCCCCACCCAGTTCCGTAGTCAGCGGCGAGGGCGCCGCAGACTCATCTACGCCCAAGACCATCGACCTCCATGTTTGGGGCCTGAGGACGGTGGGATCGCCACCCGCCATCCTTACAGAAGCAGGCTAGAAGGGCTGCGTGCTGCGGGGCTTTGCCCCATAGCACGCAACCAGATTCGCTCACTGACGCGGGATAAAACCCTACCCCAACGACGCGGGATTCATATCCCGACCCAAACCCCCGCAGAGACCACAGAGGTGGTGGGCGCCACTGGTAATACGTGTAATACTGCTTGTAACCAGAGACGCCTGGCAACGGAAGTTAGAGCGGCCGCGGCCTTAGACCGCAGAATTACAAAAAAAAATGGAAGTAAAGCGCATAATTTTAAAAAGTGTGCTTTACGCCCTAATATGTTTGCAGAACTGATTGACAGACTTTGAATTAAAGCACATGTAGCATTATTTATACTTAGTAACTGCTTGGGCTGTTAAACACAATATTATTATAATATTTTGATGTTCTTTACGTTACAATGGCATAATTTATCATTATCACATACCACCTAAAGTTTTACAATTTTACAGTGAATACGTTCTTTACGTTACATTTTTAATGTGTCTAAAATCGTTATTAATGGCCCTATAGCCACGTCGATTAGACACAAAAAAAGAGAAAAAAAACGGAGTAAAATGGCATTCAAAGGTCATTTTGGCCAAAATGTGCTTTGCGTCAATTGAGACTACAAGTATCGACATAATTACTACCTAAAATATTGTTGAGGGAACTGAAAGCAAGTGTTCCAAACTACGTTTTTGCTTTTCATAATGTATGCTAAGGACAGGAGGCAGTTTGCGGCGTTTTACATTATTTGAACGAGCCAAGAATATAGGCATCTTAGGGTAAGATGAGGGGTGACACGGAAGCGTAATTTAGCGTGACTTAGATGGCTCAATATAAGGTAATTAAGGAGTGCTCGGCACTCATAGTTTAACTTTTATTTTTATACCTTTTTTGTCCTTCTCTTTTCACAGTGTACCTACCAATCTAAAATTTATTATTTACATAGAATATAACACAGAATCACGTTTATAAATACTTGAATTGGGGTAGAGGATAGATAGAGGCCTTTTTTCTATGACCACAATTAGCCTAGTTGCTTTATCTCGTCTTCAGTAATCAAGAGTTCCTTGCGCAAGAGATGTTCGCACGGTATGTTGAATCATGAAAATTCGTTAGTTAGATCCGTTAATCAGACTGTATCAAAACGAGGACTAAGACCACTGACTTGAACAATTTGGAAATTGAGATACCTCAAGATGTTGTAAGGTTTGATTATCTAAATCGCTGGTATTTAGATAATCAAACCTTATGTCCACGAACGTCCGTCGTTTGCCTAAGAATTGGTAACTCACCAAAATTTTATCAGGCAGAAAGCAACTGCTCGTATTATAATTAGAATAGGTAGGTACCTACGAACTTTTTGTCTTGCATTATGTTCTCTGCTGCTTCCTTCGGCTTCTTTTACCTACAGTGTGATAATACCTACATAGTCTATCTCTAATGGGCTACCCAACATGTAGGTAAGTATGTACCTAAATATTTTATTTTTGAAATCAATCCAAATGAAGTGTTATACGTAGGTCACACTATAAGTTTCGCGTAACTTAAAAAAACAACATGTTAAAACCAAACGAGTATTCGAACCATTTTTTAAAACAGGAGGTCCACAGATCTGAAGGTATGTTTTCTACGTGCTGATTGAACGCTATCACTGCCTCTTCGGAGTTGGTAAAAGTGAAACCTCTCATCAAATCTTTGATTTTAGGGAAAATACAGAAATCACAGGGTGCTAGGTCGGGGCTATGCGCAGGATGGGTAACGAGTTGTACTTTTTGGGAAGCTAAAAATTACTTTGTTTTGTTGGCCCTGTGTGAAGAAGCGTTGTCATGATGTAGGAGAACGCGGCTTTTGGGTCGTCTTTCGCGAACTTTTTCTAACACCCTGGGTAAACAAATGGTAGAATACCACTCGGCATTAACACTCTTTTAATCTTCAAGTGGAATTGTACAGATGGGACCCGTAGCTGAGAAAAAAAACGCGATCATTTTTTTACCAACGTTTCTCGCCTGCCTCACTTTTGTTGGCTTGTTCTCATTTTCAAACACCTATTGACAAGATTGCTGTTTTTTTTTGGGTTCAAAACAATAAATCCACGTTTCGTCTCCTGTGACAATGTCATAAACAGCATTAGAATGTCCGTGGTCGTACTTCAGTAGCATCTGTGAGCACCATTCCACGCGAGCCCGCTTCTGCTCCGCTGTCAGTTCATGAGGGATCCAACGACAACAAAGTTTCCGAACTTACAATTCTTCGTGTAAAATTTTCTGGATTTGACTCATACCAATCCCCAATAGTCCTCGAATTGTCTCATAGGTAATTCGCGGGTTTTCTTCAATTAACCGCTTAACAGTAGCCAGATTATTTTCGTTGACGGCAGCTGAAGGCCGCCCTTCACGAAATTCGTCATGGAAAGAAACTCGACCTCTCTCAAATTCAGCAAACCATCGCCTCACGGTGCTCAAACAAGGTGCTTCTCTCCCAAAAGCATTTTGAAGACGAGTGGCACAGTCTTGCGGAGAGAGAGAACTTTTAAAATCATAAAAAGTCATCGCTCTAAAATCTTTTCGACTTAATTCCATTTTCGTTGCATATGTAGAACTTTGATGTGTGATAAAAAACAATTGACAAATGATTTCCCGCCAATTGTTTTTTTTTATTACTAAGAAGGTTGCAACGTTTAAAAAAATATAACATTCCAAATTCAAATAGTTCCGATTAGCTAGAAGTGCAAAACTTTTAGTGTGCCCCATGTAGTACGGAACTGTCATAGTATATTAGTATTATATTTTTGAGTACCAGCAATAATTCAGGGAAGTGATAGGTATTCAATACTAAACCCATCACCATTTTATAGCATGGATATGGTATAAAAAAAGAATAAAGTAGTTATGTCATTTTTTTCAATAAAACCATCTAATATTTGTTCACTACGTAAAATAATTTACTCAATAGATTTTCTTTCATTCATTCTACAATCGGCGGCGCGTGCACCCTGCCTCCCCACGTACCGCATCGCGTTACACGTGCCCTTTGAAAACGCATGCCAAATGCCCTTCAGTTTCAATTTAATTTCAATCATAATGCAGTTCCGGTTGTGACGTCTCGATGCGCGCACGCTTCCCTATCGATTTACCAATCGTGAATTAATACCGTAATTAATGTTACGTACATATTTTATATCCGGTGAAAATGTGAGTGCCGCTTTACGGATGTATCGCGATCTCTACCCGAACGCCCGACAGCCAAATTACTCCACGATCCACCTCCACGAAGGCAGGTGGATAGGACGGGGGGCTCCGGTCGCGTGGCCCGCTCGGTCCCATCATGTGGAGTGAAGTGAGTGAAGTGTATGTCAGTGAACCCAACACCCGTGAGGACCTCCGACAAAGGATAATTGACGCGTTCGATGAAATCCGGCAACAAAGAGACATTCTCCTCAGTTTGAAATCGAACTTATTTAAGCGGGCTCGTTTATGCATCCAAAATGACGGAGGACATTTCGAGCAAAACTAAAGTACTTGTAGTGGTAAGTCTTTCACGTATTAAATACATAAATTAATCATTAAGCCAATTTAAAATAAGGAATTTTGATACCTTACTTTAGTAATTGCGGATATGGGGGATATGGAATCGTAAAATAAATTTTAGTAATTAGGTACCTATTTAAATTTAAAATTACCTACTTAATGAAACAGTACCTAGGTACCTACCTATCATGTTTTATCTGCTAGATAGGTAGGTAATTTAAACCTCTTTACCTAGGTACTTACCCCTTTAATACCTTACTTTAGTAATTACGGATATGGGGGGATATGGAATCGTAAAATAAATTTTAGTAATTAGGTATAGGTGCTTTAATTTCATTGCGAAATTACATTAAAAGTTACTACGGTTTTACTCAGTTCACCCAAACTTTTCTTAAAAAGCTATTAAAAAATTATTGTCACAAAAATCAAACTCCTATGATGAACATTTTAACTAGGTACTTAACCATACAATAATTGTAGTTTGACCTTGAAGACTGCGGCGTCTCGCATCGCAATAATAATATCGTGCATTGTCGGCTGTCCTCGTAATTTTTCGAGTGTTACAATGTAGTTAAAAAGTTCATTGATATGATAGGTACATATTTACTATCAAACATCGTGCGTAAAATAAAATGCTGGTGTCCATGCGTGACGCACGTATTTTGAGATTTTAAAAACGTTAATAACTTTGTTTTTTGTATGGTTGGGTATTTGTATTATTCCATATTATATATTGAAATACACGTTCCAGATGAGCCCCTGAAATTTTTCTGGTAGTCAAAAAATATTCGTGTATAATTCTACTGTACGTGTGTATGTCTCTGACCGGCTCCGGCACCTCAACGGCTGGACCGATGTTGATGAAATTTTTTATGTGTGTTCAAGGGGATTCGAGAATGGTTTAGATTCACAATTTGGTTCTTTTTTTTTGCAGGACAACGTCTGTCGGGTCCGCTAGTGTATGTATAAAAATATTCCGTCCGTCAGATGTCGGTTCGAAATGAAATGAAATGATTTATTTATTTGTATAGGTCATTAAATGGCTCTTACAAACGTCAGTAAGTACTTAAAATAAAAAATTTAATTGCTTCTATATTTACATGTACTGCCAGATTCGCAAAGCAATAAGTAGAACCGAGAGAAAGAACCTGGCAATAAAACTCTCGGTCACTCTTTTCAAATAATTGACTTATTTACACATTTTCTTAAGACTATATGTGGACGAATGTACATTGGTCTCGTGTCAAAATCAAAAGAGTGTATAATACAACAAAAAAAAATTATAGTCTAAGTACAAAATGTGCTACAATTACGGCATTTTAGGAGGCGCCTGCACCATGCTCAAACCAGACACTTTTATCATTAAGGTAATCAACTGTCTTATAATATGCTTTTGACATAAAGTGGTCTTTATAAAGGTTTTAAATTTATTGTCGGGCATACAAAGGACCGATTCAGGCAATTTATTATAAAAGTGTATACCTTCCCCCTTGAAAGAATGACTAACCTTGCTGTGTTCGTCTGTCACCAAGCTGTATTTCATGAACCGTGATAGTTAGAAAGAAATTTTCACATATGATGTAATTCTGCACACACTTTCACATATGAAGCCTTTGTGCGCGAGTCGGACTCGCACTTTCCTCGCGGTTTTTTGAGACCACTATGTGACTTGAAGCAAGTAATGACTTTGAGAAAGTAGCGTCTAAAGATAGAAGAAAATGCTTGTTAGAACATTAATATCATTTATCTCGGTAAAATCCTGTCACAAAAATAATGAGAGCTTTGCTTGACTGGCCATTACCGGGTATGCGGCTAATGGAAGGTATAGCCCCAAGGGTATAATTACCGTGCACACTACTCTTAGTGGCCATATTGTTACCTAATTATAATTTGTTGGTAAATATTATGTTTTAAAATGTAGTAATTTCACACATTCCAGAAAAGTCTGCAGAAAGCACAGTTAACACGCCTGAGCTCAGAGACAGATCTTACAAAACTGGAACATAAAACGAACTGTCCTGTTTTCCTACTTATTACAGATAAGAAGAGCATTTTTTTGCGAAAACTGGACGTCCCCCCTCTAAAATCTAAACGGATGGCGTGAAGAACATGAAAAAAATTCATGATGGTAGTCCATATCTTTCACTTTGAAGGAAAACTATAACGGATGGTATAACTCTGTTAATTTTGGAAGTTATAGAGTCGTTTATGGGTAACTACGGAACCCTATCTTATGCGTGGCTCGACATGCACTTGGCCGGTTTTTTAATATACCTACCTAAACTAGAAGTGTGCGAAATTTCATACACCTCCGTCAGCACAATTTTCGTAAAAAGGAATACAAAGATTTTGCTCCACTAAACCTTAAAATAGGTAATATGTACTGAAACGTGATTAGTTGTAGGCTCATATTACTAAGTAACTACTTATTGTATAAAATAATCTTATGCGGGTATACCGAGTTAATCTCGGTACAAACACATTTCCTTGGACTTAACACTGAAAGCTAGGTCTTACGTCACCGAAGAGGCCACACAGCTGGCCAAAGTCCGCCGGGCGCCACCGGAAATACCTTCTGGAGTCACCGGAGACGCCCGTCGCAATGGACATGGGCCGCGATCTCGAAGAAATTAAAAAAAAAAAGTCAGTCTGTCTCTACGCTGTATCTCATGAACCGTGATAGTTAGAATATTGCAAATTTCACAGATGATGTATTTATGGTACCTCTATAACAACATATACTAAAAAAGAGAATAATAAATATTTAAGGGGGCCCCCATACAACAAACGTGTTTTTTTGCCGTTTTGATAAGGAACAAGGGTTCCTTATCAAAACGGCAGTGTGCCGTTGCCGTCCATGCGCCAGTCTGAATCGCACTTGGCCGGTTTTTATATCGTTATGTTTAAATAAGATAGAAATTTACTTGTAATGTTTCACAGAGGAATCCTCACTTATTGAGCGGAGCTCAATCTTAGCGACTCATGTATTTCGTTTGTCCGCATACTCCTCCTAAACGCCTGAACCGATCTCCTTCAAACTTACCACAGTGATAACGTGTGGCGTGAGTGTGGTTTAGAACAAAAAAAAAGTTTGAACATAAAAAAATAAATCGTTGTCGTTCGAAAATTTAACACTTCGCTCAGTTTTTTGCAACAGCAGCATGTATTGCATACCTAGTTAATTTACAGATTGGGCCATATTTATCAAAAATCAATCATAAATCAAAATATCTTTATTCATTTAGGTCACAAAGTAACACTTATGAACGTCAAAAAAAGAAAATGCTTCTACATTTACATTTACCGCCAGATTCGCAAGACAATAGGTAGAGCCTGTGGGAAAGAACCTGGCAAGAAAAACTCACGGCCACTCTTTTTATTCGCGAGTAAATACAATGATTCTGTTACAACAATAAAAAGAGGGCAAGGGCAGTACGTGAACATGTGTGGACCAAGTGAACTCAAAAATTATGAATCTCTGTTATTCACAAAAAAAGTCAAATACCAGTCAAAGGTGCCACATAATCTCAAAGTACCCATACCTTACAATATCATAATAATAATAATTTAACATAATAAGTGAGTTTCAGCAATAAAACAACATTTCAAACAGAAGTAGCCCCTATGTAGCTCGAGTGATGAGCAAGCAACTCATTGCCATTTCTCTGTATCGTTTAGATAATCTTTAATAGTATAATATGATTTTTAAGGAGGTGTGTCTTAACAGCCACTTTGAATTTATTCAAAGGAAGGTTCATAATGTTTAGAGGAATTTTGTTATAAAAACGCACACCAAATCCTGCAAAGGAGTCATGAACCTTCTGTAAACGATAATACGTCCCAACCAATTTATGCTTATTTCTAGTATTTATTGCATGTATGTCACTGTTCACACTGTATAAATGTATATTCTGTTTAACGAACATAATATTCGCATATATATATTGTGATGCAACTGTTAAAATGCCTATTTCTTTAAATCTTTCTCTAAGAGAAACTCGTGCATTCAGTTTATAAATCGCACGTATAGCTCGCTTTTGGAGTATAAAAATGATCTCTATATCAGCTGCCTTGCCCCACAGTATAATTCCATACGACATGACACTGTGAAAATAGCTAAAATAAACCAGCCTGGCAGTTTCTACATCCGTGAGCTGTCTGACTTTACTAATAGCAAAAGCCGCAGAGCTAAGTTTCCCTGCAAGACCCGATATTTGGGCGTTCCACTGTAATTTACTAGAGTAATACCCAAAAATACGGTTGATTCTACAAGATTAAGGGTTTCACCATTCAAAATAATATTAGTACCGTAGTTCTGAACATTAGGCATACTAAATCTAACACACTTCGTCTTTTTTGCGTTCAGAAGTAAATTGTTGGGTGTAAAACAATCCAGAACTAGTGCAAGTGAACTATTTACTTCGTCAAAATTCCTCAGCTTGCGATCAACTTTAAAAATAAGTGATGTATCATCGACGAATAGAACAATGTCGCACAAGGTCTGTACATGGAACGGTAGATCATTAATGTAAACTAAAAATAGAAACGTACCTAGAATTGATCCTTGTGGCACGCCCATAGCTACAGAAGCCCCTAAAGATCGACTACCATTGATATCAACATGTTGTATTCTATCACTGAGGTATGAGGCAACTAGGTCCAGTGCCGAATCTCTGATACCATAATAATTGAGTTTCCGTAATAGGGTATTATGATCAACGCAATCAAAAGCTTTGGAGAGATCGCAAAATATACCAATGGCGTCTTGCTTATTCTCCCAGGCATTGAAAATATGCTTCAGAAGCGTTACCCCTGCGTGAATGGTAGAACGACCTCTTGTGAATCCACACTGCTCATTATGTAGTAGCATATTTGAATTAAAATGTGATTGTAATTGCTGCCATATAATTTTTCAAAAATTTTACTAATAGCAGGTAGTATTGAAATTGGTCTAAAATTACCAGGGTCGCTTTTTGATCCAGTTTTAAATAAAGGTATCACTTTACTGTATTTTATGAGATCAGGAAACACTCCACTATTGCCACATTTATTAAATATTGCAGCTAGATGTGGAGATATATTCACAATAATGGACTGAAGCAATTTTACAGAAATACCCCACAAGTCAGCTGTCTTTTTTGAGTTAAGCGACTTGAATACTTTTATAATATCATTGGGGTTTACATATTCAAAGCTAAATGAGACATGACACTGATTCACGCCGCTTTCCAGCATACGTTGAGCTTTAACTGGGCAAGAATTCAAGAATTCAATTCGCGGGTGTTTATAAAAAAAATATTAAAGGTTTGTGCTACATCTGGTTCTTTGTTAATGACTTTTTTATCAATAATTAATTCAAAGTCATTGTCACGGGGCTTTAGGCGACCGGTTTCAGCATTAATTATATTCCAAGTCGTTTTGACTTTATTGTTGGACAGTTTAATCTTATTACTCAAATATAATGACTTGGCAGCAACACACGCTTTTCTGAAAGTTTTGGAATAATCTTTAACATACTGAATAAAATCAGGATTAAAATTATATTGCTTCTTACCATATAATTCATACAATTTAGCCCTACTTTTGTAGATGCCAGTGGTTGCCCAGTCACAGAACTGGAGGTTTCCATTTTTATAAAAAGTTCTTTATTTAAATATATTGTGGAACTCAGATTTAATTGTATTAAACAAGGACTTAATACCTCTAGTTACTTAATACCTCCTTTGTCAGGAGTTCACAGTTGCAAAATATATTATCTAGATATGTTGCAGAATGTGATGTGATTCTAGTTGGCTCTGAAAATAAGTGTTGTCCGCCGAAGGAACTGAATAAATTGATAAATTTAATGCATTTAGGTGACTGCACAAGTACATCAACATTAAAATCACCACACACCACAACATGCTTTTTACTAAGACACAATTGTTTCAATACATTTTCCATTACTATCTCAAATGAATCGTAATCACAATCCGGTGGGCTATAGACACAGAGGACAATGAGTCGCTCAAGTTCAACACAGGACAATTCCACAGTGCGCTCTATAGAAAAATCAACAATATCTTTACGTTCTTTACATTTTATATTATTAGACACGAATATTATCCCTAATATTCGTGTCCAATAATATAAAATGTAAAGAACCACCACGAATAGCCTTCTTTCTTGCTAACGCACTAATAAGTGAGTAAAATTCACTGTTGAACAATAATTCGTGGTCATTTAACCAATGCTCTGTAATACAAAAAATATGAACATTGTGGTCCCTAAGGTAAAGGTCAATTTCTAAAAGTTTATCAGATAAGCCTTGAATATTTTGGTGTGCTATGCTTAAACTACTAGACATAATGTTATGCTCAAAAGAATTACGTTCACCCCCATACATACTACTACTAGGGGTCGGCTCAATTTCCTCAAAGGCCACAGGTCCCTTACCTTCGGGCATATATTTATAATAAAGATTGCTAGATTTATTATCTGTTGTCTTACAAACTAGTTTTTTTGGATTGTCTCCAAACTGTCTATGTCAATATTATTCTGCTCAATAAAAGCAGGTTGATAAGCCAATAATTTGGCTTGACTCAATACGAAATTAGCTAGCAAAGTAACCTGTCGTAGCAAAAAGTTTGATAGTAAATAACTATCACATGTCAAGATATAATTATTATTCAATATAATATTACAGTCAAATAATTCTACATTCCTACAATGTGTAGTCAAAGTATGTAGCTTCATATTAATTTTATATCTAATATAGTTTTCATTTTGCGTATGAGATTTACTATAGGGTAATGCGGACAGTATTACCTGTTTAACATCTAACTTTGACAATTGTTTAAAAAACCTTGTGACAGTACTCACGTTAGCGGTATTCTGTCTACCAATAAGAATGATTATTGTTGATAGTGGGCAATGTGTACTAGCTAGTACTCTATTAAGTATTTGAGAGTAGGAGGTCCCAGGAAAAGAATGAGTTACAACTGAATTCCCTAACTGTTGTACTAAGTGATATTATATTGTAAGTATTATATATATTATATTATATTATAACAATTAATTTTAGTTAATAGAAGCTAAGTAAGTACGTAGGTCACACTATAAGTTTTGCGTAACTTAAAAAAACAACATGTTCAAACCAAAATATTATGTTTATTGCTTTTCAAAATACACTCCTTTACATTTTGAACATTTTTTCATGCGGTCGAACCATTTTTTAAAACACGAGGACCACAGATCTGAAGGCATGTTTTCTACGTGCTGATTGAACGCTATCACTGCCTCAAATCAAATCAAATCTTTGATTTTGGGGATAATACAGAAATCACAGGGTGCTAGGTCGGGGCTATGCGCAGGATGGGTGACGAGTTGTACTTTTTCGGAAGCTAAAAATGATTTTGTTTTGTTGGCCGTGTGTGAAGAGTTGTCATGTCATGTTGTAGGAGAACGCGGCTTTTGGGTCGTCTTTCGCGAACTTTTTCTAACACCCTGGGTGAACAAATGGTAGAATACCACTCGGCATTAACACTCTTTTGATCTTCAAGTGGAATTGTACAGATGGGACCCGTAGCTGAGAAAAAAAACGCGATCATTTTTTTACCAACGTTTCTCGCCTGCCTCGCTTTTGTTGGCTTGTTCTCATTTTCAAACACCCATTCACAAGTTTGCTGTTTTTTTTCGGGTTCAAAACAATAAATCCACGTTTCGTCTCCTGTGATAATGTCATAAACAGCATTAGAATGTCCGTGGTCGTACTTCAGTAGCATCTGTGAGCACCATTCCACGCGAGCCCGCTTCTGCTCCGCTGTCAGTTCATGAGAGATCCAACGACAACAAAGTTTCCGAACTTACAATTCTTTGTGTAAAATTTTCTGGATTTGACTCATACCAATCCCCAATAGTCCTCGAATTGTCTCATAGGTAATCCGCGGGTTTCCTTCAATTAACCGCTTAACAGTAGTCACATTATTTTCGTTAACGGCAGTTGAAGGCAGCCCTTCACGAAATTCGTCTAGTAAAGAAACTCGACCTCTCTCAAATTCAGCAAACCATCGCCTCACGGTGCTCAAACAAGGTGCTTCTCTCCCAAAAGCATTTTGAGGACTAGCGGAATAGTCTTGCGGAGAGAGAGAACTTTTAAAATCATAAAAAATCATCGCTCTAAAATCTTTTCGACTTAATTCCATTTTCGTTGCATACGTAGAACTTTGATGTGTGATAAAAAACAATTGACAAATGATTTCCCGCCAATTGTTTTTTTTTATTTCTAAGAAGGTTAAAACGTTTAAAAAAATATAACATTCGAAATTTAAATAGTTCCGATTAGCTAGAAGTGCAAAACTTTTAGTGTGCCCCATGTATTACCTATATTTGTACCCTATGTTGGTATTTTGGTGTGACCATGGTTTTATTATGAAATATGAATAAAATCGTAGCAAGGGAACCTACTTGCCTAATAGCCTAGTTTATACTAGACTTGCGCAAGATTATTGTTACCTGTGTGTCGGCCAGACTACATTTTGGGAAAAGTAGTTAGGTTAGGACAGGCGACAGGGTTTCATTAATTCATTGAAAAGTTGAAATTATTAGTTTACTGTGTTTTTAGTGTAATCAAAATAAGTAAAACATAGTAGGCACCTACTTCAGTCGCTTAATCAGTAATTATTTACAACCTATGGTCGCCTACGAAAACTGACCACAAAACCGGCCACGCATAGAATAGGGTTCCGTAGTCACCCTCTATAACTCCTGAACTTACATAGTTATCTGACCTTTCCTTTAAAGGTCATAACATGGACTAGCATGGTAAGTAAGATGTTAAAAACTTTCAAAATATAATAGCATTAATTTTTCGCAAAATTAAAAAGTACAAACAGACGTCGACAATTGTTTCGCCTCTAAACGAGGCATTATCAAGACGGTCTCAAAGAGAACAGCAAAATTTGTAGCCAGAACATATTTGCTTATAAGTAAGAGTGTGCAAATTTTCGCCAGGTAACGCCTGCTTCCATCCAATATTATGGACTAGCATCATAAGTTTTTCCGGATATTCCAAGAATTTAGCTTTTTTAGGGGGTGGTTTAACAAAAAAATACCCTTTACAGTTAAATATATCGCAAACGGATACATAGAAAAATTGTCGTATCAATTTCTAAATGTTATTCAAACGTCTATCAATGATACCCCACACAATGCGGTACACGTGAGAATAATAAACATCCCCACAACACACACACACAAAATTTTATTTTAGCACTTTGTCAGTCTGGTAAATGCATATTTATTATTATGCAAAGTTTCATCTTTCAAACACTTACCGCTTGGACTGAAAGCCGAAGACAGACGGACGGACATGACAAAAAAATATTTTGATTTTGATTTGTGCTTGAACTTTGTATTTACGTACATCTTACTAGGAAAAAGCGCAGGTGTCTGAAACACCTGATACGAACCACTGAATATGTTATTTATTATTTCTCACTAACTCTTTTCATTCCATTTCATTGAATTTTAATGTTGCCAAGAGAACCAACTAGTCTTATATCCAATATAGAATTTAACGTGGACAATATGGCGATGATATTCGATAGCAATCTTTACGACTCAGCCAATATTGGGTAAGTAGTACTTACTTATACTCGTAGACAAAAACATTTTTGTAGATCGTATCGAACTTGAAGCGCTGATTAGAAACTTGAGACAAACGCGATTATTGATATATTATTATTATATATATGTATCTACCTCCTCATTTCCCGGCGTTTCGACCCTATTGCAAGAGCTGTGAGACACGTTTGTGTTTATAATGTGTACAAAACGCGTTGTAATGATCTATTTTATACGTAAAACCTAACTATAACAGATGAGAAGAAATAGTGTCTGTGCACATTTAATAAAATTAACAAACAAATTGTGAAGGCGATAAGGATTAATCAAGACTGGAGAAGGAACTGAACGAATTTCCGTGTAGTTCTTAGAAATACACTAAGCTTAACTCGGTTCAACATACCCTACATACCTACAGGCTTTATTTTATTTCATTGAAATCGGATAGCATCTAAACTGTTTTTGTGATAGCTGTTCTACGGGAGCAGAACTGTAGGCATTGGCTAGTCTGTATTGTTTGTGCGGCTTGGGCGGTCTTGATCTGGAGATTGATTGGGTAGTCTTTAAATTGAGGTACTTTTCAATAAGGGCAACCACTGGCATCTACAAAAGTAGAGCTAAGTTGTATGAATTATATGGTATGAAGCAATATAATTTTAATCCTGATTTTATTCAGTATGTTAAAGATTATTCCAAAACTTTCAGAAAAGCGTGTGTTGCTGCCAAGTCATTATATTTGAGTAATAAGATTAAACAGTCCAACAATAAAGTCAAAACGACTTGGAATATAATTAATGCTGAAACCGGTCGCCTAAAGCCCCGTGTCAATGACTTTGAATTAATTATTGATAATAAAGTCATTAGCAAAGAACCAGATGTAGCACAAACCTTTAATATTTTTTTTATAGACATACCCGCGAATATAACCAGCTCCTTAAATTCTTGCCCAGTTAAAGCTCAACGTATGCTGGAAAGCGGCGTGAATCAGTGTCATGTCTCATTTAGCTTTGAATATGTAAACCACAATGATATTATAAAAGTATTCAAGTCGCTTAACTCAAAAAAGACAGCTGACTTGTGGGGTATTTCTGTAAAATTGCTTCAGTCCATTATTGTGAATATATCTCCACATCTAGCTGCAATATTTAATAAATGTGTCAACAGTGGAGTGTTTCCTGATCTCATGAAGTACAGTAAAGTAATACCTTTATATAAAACTGGATCAAAACGCGACCCTGTTAATTTTAGACCAATTTCAATACTACCTGCCATTAGTAAAAATTTTGAAAAAAATATATTGCAGCAATTACAATCACATTTTAATTCAAATATCATACTACATAATGAGCAGTATGGATTCACAAGAGGTCGTTCTACCATTCACGCAGGGGTAACGCTTCTGAAGCATATTTTCAATGCCTGGGAGAATAAGTAAGATGCCATTGGTATATTTTGCGATCTCTCCAAAGCTTTTGATTGCGTTGAACATAATACCCTATTACGGAAACTCAATTATTATGGTATCAGAGATTCGGCACTGGACCTAGTTGCCTCATACCTCAGTGATAGAATACAACATGTTGATATCAATGGTAGTCGGTCTTTAGGGGCTTCTGTAGCTATGGGCGTGCCACAAGGATCAATTCTAGGTCCTTTCTATTTTTAGTTTACATTAATGAACAGAACTTGTGTGACATTGTTCTATTCGCCGATGATACGTCACTTATTTTTAAAGTTGATCGCAAGCTGAGGAATTTTGACGAAGTAAATAGTTCACTTGCACTAGTTCTGGATTGGTTTACAACCAACAATTTACTTCTGAACGCAAAAAAGACGAAGTGTGTTAGATTTAGTATGCCTAATGTTCAGAACTACGGTACTAATATTATTTTGAATGGTGATACCCTTAATATTGTAGAATCAACCGTATTTTTGGGTATTACTCTAGACAGTAAATTACAGTGGAACGCCCAAATATCGGGTCTTGCAGGGAAACTTAGCTCTGCGGCTTTTGCTATTAGTAAAGTCAGACAGCTCACGGATGTAGAAACTGCCAGGTTGGTTTATTTTAGCTATTTTCACAGTGTCATGTCGTATGGAATTTTACTGTGGGGCAAGGCAGCTGATATAGAGATCATTTTTATACTCCAAAAGCGAGCTATACGTGCGATTTATAAACTGAATGCACGAGTTTCTCTTAGAGAAAGATTTAAAGAAATAGGCATTTTAACAGTTGCATCACAATATATATATGCGAATATTATGTTCGTTAAATAGAATGTACATTCATACAGTATGAACAGTGACATGCAATAAATACTAGAAATAAGCATAAATTGGTTGGGACGTATTATCGTTTACAGAAGGTTCATGACTCCTTTGCAGGATTTGGTGTGCGTTTTTATAACAAAATTCCTCTAAACATTATGATCCTTCCTTTGAATAAATTCAAAGTGGCTGTTAAGACACACCTCCTAAAAAGGCATATTATACTATTAAAGATTATCTAAACGATACAGAGCAATGGCAATGAGTTGCTTGCTCATCACTCGAGCTACATAGGGGCTACTTCTGTTTGAAATGTTGTTTTATTGCTGAAACTCACTTATTATGTTAAATTATTATTATTATGATATTGTAAGGTATGGGTACTTTGAGATTATGTGGCACCTTTAACTAGTACTTGACTTTTTTTGTGAATAACAGAGATTCATAATTTTTAAGTTCACTTGGTTCACACATGGTCACGTCTGCCCTTGCCCTCTTTTTATTGTTGTAACAGAATCATTGTATTTACTGGCGAATAAAAAGAGTGGCCGTGAGTTTTTCTTGCCAGATTCTTTCCTCACAGGCTCTACCTATTGCCTTGCGAATCTGGCGGTAAATGTAAATGTAGAAGCATTTTCTTTTTTTGACGTTCATAAGTGTTACTTTGTGACCTACATGAATAAAGATATTTTGATTTTTGATTTTGAATCCGATAAGTAATAGGATTTTGAAAGGCTCTAGCCCGTTTTTTCCGCTCTTACGTCTATTGCCGGGCGTCTGCGGTATGTACCAGAAGGTATTTCCAGTGGGGAAGGGCTCAAATCAAATCAAAATCAAAATATATTTATTCATGTAGGTCACAAAGTAACACTTATGAACGTCAAAAAAAGAAAATGCTTCTACATTTACATTTACCTGGTACATGGTCTTATGGTCCATTGCCAGTATAACCACTATACACTACACCCTTTTTAAGTGAATATGTATAAGTAGAAGAAATAGGGCGTAGTTAACGCCTTTGTCTGCCCCTTCTGGGATATGCGCGTGATTTTGTGTGTGAGTATACCTTGCCATTTTTAATGAAACTAGAATTAAGATATAGCGCAGTTTTTAAACTCTACACTACACTTATCTCTCCATGGGTTAGTAGTCGGTAAGTACCAACCATTTTTAGGGTTCCGTACCCGAAAGGTAAAACGGGAACCCAATTCCTGAGGCTTCGCTATCCGTCTGTTCGTCCGTCTGTCTTGGGCTGTATCTCATGAACCGTGATAGCTACTAAGTTGATGATTTGTAGTTCTGTTGCTGCTATAACAACATATACTAAAATTAACAGAATATAATATATAAATATTTAAAGGGGCTCCCATACAGCAAAAGTGAATTTTTGCCGTTTTGGTACGAAACCCTTTGTGCGCGAGTCCGACTCGCACTTGGCGGTTTTTTTTCCTTCCGTTGTGACAGGCTCCGCATTTATTTTGGTGTGATAATATTGCTTGTTATAATCTTAGTAATTTCTGAAAGCTTAATGCGAATGCTATTAGGTACGTACTAAATAATAAAATAGTAAATAAATATTTTGGGCATTCTCACACAACGTCATCTAGTCCAAACTAAGCTATAAGCTAGTGCTATGGACTATGGGGGGAGACAATTGATCAACATACTTGTAAATATTTCTAAATACATACCTATACATAGAAAACACCCAAACTCTGAAAAAAAATATTTGTAGGTCACACAAATATTTAATTCGACCAGAGATTCGAACCCGAGACCCGAGAGACTGAAGTCTAAAGCCGATGCACTACCGACCACGCAACCGAAGCAGTTTAATCCTACCTGATTTGTGTTTAGTTTTATTTGAATACATTTATTCATGTCTGTTCTAAATAAGTTGGACATCATCAGTGGCAAGGGTCGGTAACTTCATTTCATTAATTTTGAGGTATTACTACTTCCAAAGACATATATTATATCATTGCATTTAAGCTGTCAAATGTGCCAAGTTTCTAATAAACTGGCTTATGGCTGGCTTTAGTCTCATTGAATAACTTTATTCAATATCATCGGAAAATAATAGCCATCCTAATTGCCAAACAAACATTACATAGCTTGGCCTCGGATGTGTACATCACAATCTATTGTCCTGGGGATATGATCACTGAGCTAATAAAAGCGATGGATGCTTTATCTTCAACTTAAAACCAACATTAGAGGTTAAAAATAAGTATCTACTCTCACAATTCGACAAATTTCTACATTTAACCATTTGTGTACATATATTCAGGTAGCATAAATCTATTACAAGGACAAGTGCTGTAATGACAGATACCTACGTGTCCTGGATTTAACTACTTATCCTGTACACACCACTAGGCTACAAGATTAGCCTTTGTTTTTTGTATAGTCCGAGACGCCCAGGACTTTAATTGGCTGTGCCATAGCGACTGGCACGTAAGATTGTTGCTTTTAATCAACATTTCATCGCAAGGCAACGGGTTTAATTTTTTTTTCCAAAATTACAATATAGCTGCTACTTTTTATTAAATTGATTCGGCCATTTTGGACATAACCCATTATAAATATGCCCGGTGACGGCTTGCCCCCTATTACGTGGGACTAAATATACTGGCAAATTGTGGGTGTGTAATGCAACTCTGCCTACCCTTTCGGATAAAGGCGTGATATGTGTTTTTTGTATTAACAGCTTGGCAGAATGATCAGACTCGAAACCTTTTATACCGGTTGAGTTCCATAGTTCATCTCGCCGTGAGCTATCAGGGAGAGGTGCATATGACCTATGAGTACTTACCTATCTATTGGACTACATTACACGGTAGTTTGTCGTATTAGGCTGCTGTACAGCGGCTACTGTCTCAAGCAATTTAACACATCGAAGCTGCTGCGCCCATTGACCACTTGTTTCACTCGATGAGAGAGATTTCACAGTACCCTCAAAGACATGTTACAATCCAGCCCTAAATGTCATAAACCACATTTCTATTCAAACACTTCAAAGTATGTATAATACATACATATAATAGATTCCTCAAATTTAATATTAATATCTACTCGACCTATTCCCAATAGGTACGATGTTATAAGCGTTTCAACCAAAACGCCCTCGAAATGATTTTGATGGGCCTCGCCCATTTGCCGCAGCGCCATATTCATGGGACCATATTGTTATGATTAACGTGGTTTATGGTTGAGCGGGTTGGAGTTAGCTGGAATGGAATAGGTATCTGTTTACCAGTCGTTTCATGTTTAATATCAGTATTGTGACATAGATATGAAGTAATAGTAGTCACGCTACAATTTGTAGTAATTATTTTAATAGTAGCCAGTAGGTCAGGTAGGTACCTACTTTATTTATTAGACCAAATTGTCTGTAGCTTTTAAAGCTCGAATAACATGTTGGTGTAGCGGATGTTGGTGTGACATCAGATAAAAAGCTCACGAGGTTCGTATGTCACCTATCACACTACGAACTTACTCACCTAATCATAGTCAGAGTACATACCTAATTACCGTTTTAGTAGTTTTTACTAAGTAGGTCTAGTAGTATTATTATTACGCAATTTTGCACACAATGAATTCGACGTGCGATTTAGCATTGTAAATACTCGTAAGTAAGTACCTATTCTGTAAGCTATCAAAGTTATTGTTCGCATCCGTGCAATACAGTATCCATATTCAGGTCTCTAAGGTCATATAATGTTATAGGTTTAATCAAGGTCAAATCTACACACCTCGAATAAATAATAGGGTACGTAGGTATTGTAATCTGAGCTTAGGCTCTGGATCGTACTTCAGATCTACGTAGTTATGTAGGTATCTACGTATAACGTAACAGTTTCATATCTCTAAGACTGTTCACCCAAGTTTGGTTTAATCAGTTTGATACTTGACTCAGTGGCCATAACGCTCACTTAATCCTACTCGGGCTTAAGTGAGCACGGAGTCAAATTCAGTATTAGTTTGAAATGTCCGTAGATTACTATTCTAACGTTATTCACTAACATAGAGTACTAATTTTTCTCCATAAAAATTCACAGTCACGTACCTACATAATTACGAATAAAAAAAAACAATATTTAGAAAAAAATAAGTTCGAAGCGTGGTGCCCCACATTGTAGTACATACAGTTCCCGCGGCCTAAGCTGGGCTTTGCATTTATGTGACTGATCACGAAAATAGAGTAAAAAGCCAAGTGTATAGTGTACAACACATGTGTGTGTAAAACAGGTCACATATACGTTCACGTACGTGCACTCACATAAATACAAAACTCAGCTTACGCCTCACGAACTTTACTTGCACTTTTCTATTCCTTACATTGTTCATAGATCCTTATTCAGTTAGTAGGTATCTAACCATATCTATGAGGTCATAATTATTATTTATAGGGCATAGGAAGGTACTTACCTACATCATGTATGGACCGTATGTACCTCTACACACTCTAGAAGTAGGTACCCGGCACTTTTATATTTGCCAGAACCTCGTCCGTTGATCGGGAATTATACTACATGCAGGTGAGCTAGGCATCTATAATCTTGGTGGGAACCCGCAACCTATCTACCCTTTTAAACATGATTAGGCAAAATAATTAAGTATTTAGGACGGAAAAACTGACAAATGCACTCAGATTAATTTAATAAGAATATTTTTTGTAATTCCGCGGCCCAAGGGCGCGGCCGCTCTCACGTCCGTTGCCGGGCGCATTTCCAGTGGCGCCCGGCGGAATTTGACCACCTGTGTGGCCTCTTCGGGGGTTTGGTCGGGATGAGAATCTCGCGTTGTTGGGCGAGGGTTTTATCCCGTGTCGGTGAGTGAATCTGGGTGCGGGCTGCGGGGCTGAGCCCCTGACCGTAACAGCACGCGTCCCTTCTAGCCTGCTTCTGTAAGAACGACGGTTGACTATCCCACCGTCCTCAGGCCCCGACCATGGAGGTCGCCTCTGACTTCGGAACTCGGCGGGGAGGGTACGCTCCCTCTCCCTCGCGGCCGCCTCCTTCGCAAACATGACATGCTCGCAGAAGGACACAGACGCATTCCACCCACTCCCGCCTGAGACCATGGCTTGAAGCATGGTCTCCAACGGGAGAGTATCCACGCCCAGACCCACTACGAGGTCTCAGGGCTGACTCGCCCATACTGAGCACTCCAACAAAGTATTGTGTCTGTTCTTCCTTTACAGGTGATGATCACTCAGCTATAGTTTGTACCAGTAGAGCAGAGTTGAAACACTTAGGTACCAACCTAGGTACAAACATCGCGTAACAAAATAAGGTAAGTACCTAAGAAATTCTCAAAAAATCTTGACTGAATCACTTGAGAATAAGTAAGGGCACCAAAATATACTGAGTAGGTATATACAATTTAAATAAAAATATTATACGAGTATCATGGCTTATGAACTTATTATTCAGAGTTTCGACCTATCCTATCTAAATGGTCCTCCTGATAAAAAAAGAGTAGGACCTACTGTCCCTAAAGTGGACCAGGCGGCGCATACATAATTTTTAGATAAAATTCGCAATTTTTTTTCGAGTATACCTAAGACTACTCTCTTATACTACACATCTACATGATGTTCTTTATTTAAACAGGTATAATTTCATTACAAGAATAGTAACTTTTTCGGTATTCAAAATCTGGAGCTCAAGTCAGCCCAACGTGGGACTTGCTTCGCTTACTTCTTTATCACATTATAGTCACATTGTGTAATACATAAATAGTAAGTGACTTGTAAGAAGAAAAGCTTTATCTACTTTTATATCACCTGTCTTACCTTTATTGAGCCTGGAACTTCATGCTTTTTGCTCTACAACGTTCCAAAAATATCGATTCACGACGAATCCAGCATGTCGGCCGCCCTCTAGGGCAGACGGCTCCTCTCGCTCTACGTACACATAGGACACAACACGTCAAGCGAGATATCAAAACGGTTTCCCGCCACTAGTATTTTTAACAACACATTAATCGTTACTGCAATAATTTTATCCCACAAAGCACAAAGAAAAATAAATAAATTCACTGAATTTAGTTTTTTAAAGAGTCTTTTACTTAATATATAAAATTAAAAGGGGCCAAAAGTTTCACTATTGTATATTTTGCGACGTACACTGTACCGTCCTACCAGGCACACTCGACCCGACTGGCTGAATTTCCAACATTTTCCCGGCGCAAGCCTTCACCCCTTGTAATCGAGCACATTTTCAAAGATATACTTAACGCTACGAATGTCTAGATGTGGCTACGAACCTACTTGTAGGTACATATCTAGCGTGCATCCAACTGTAATAGTAGTTTATAAAACTGTATCATAATAAGGTGTATTAGAATACGAGTAGGATTTAAAGAGACGAGAAGATGCATATACATACATAATTATATACAGTCACACCTCTTTCCCATTGCGATAGCCAGAGACTATGGAACTCCACTTCCTAGGATGCTCGCATACTTCTATCGCTTCTTCCACTTTCATAACTGTTTTCATGCACACCCTTCGGTTATGGGTATTCTTGACCTGGCTTTTGTCAAAACAACTCCGATTTGGAACCTGTCTATATACGCCCGCCTTATGTATCTGTTTCGCCAATCTCCGTTCACCGACATTTTCTGACACACACCAACGTTCCCGTATCACGCTGTTTCTCACTTTATCCACGAATGTTACCCCAGCCATACCTACTTTTCAGCCGGGCGCCACTGGGAATTCTTCCGAGTACGCACCTGAGGCGCCTGGCAATGGACGTAGGGGTGACCGCGGTCCTAAGCCGCGGACTTAAAATGAGCCAAACTCTTTCCTCATTTTCATTGCAATATTATTTTACTTTCATGCTTCTTCTGCCACACCCAACATTCACTACCGTACACATAAGTTTAACGACAAACACTCCTTTATCTGACTGTTCATAGACTTATGCAGAGCCTTATTTACTTGATTTCCTGCCATGAGTTTTCATTCAATATCATCGTCACATCCTCCACTACTTGTAAACTTGAACCCCTAGTTTGTGTAAACTCTTTCTGCTTTAATCACAATAGCACAGTTCGTCATATTTTCGTTTCTTTCAATAAACCTTAGTTTCGTCTAACTAACGTTCACTTTAATTCCCTTCTTGTTAAAAGACTCATTCATAATAATCAACCATCATCACTCCTCACCACTCTATCATAGGCCTTCTCTAAGTCTACGAAACCTCAGTAGACCTACTGTTTTTTTTTTGCCAGGAACTTTTCGGTCCCGTAGGTAGAGAGAAAACCTTTTCCATGCATCCTCTTCCTTTCCTAAATCTAGTTTGTACATTCCACTTTTTTTTCGTCAGTGTCATTCGATATTTTAGTTGACTCTAGTACGACGCTGAGCAGGCAAATCCCGCACTAGTTTTTGCAGTCTAGCTGATGTGTTTTACATTTTTACGGCGGCTTTACAGCAGTCTACGGGTACCGCTCCTCCGACAAAATTAAAAAGGCGGTACTTATAGCTTACTTGATACTACGCCATATCTTGCTTTCAGCATCTCGGCTGCGATCCTATAATATCCTGCTACCTTTCCGGATTTCATGTCACAATCTCTTTCACACTTTTTTCGTTCTTATCTGCATTAATTTCCACTTTCATTCATCTCCCCGATGTGAGTTCCCCTTGCAGAATCCCCTTTCTCAAACAGACTTTCAAAATTTTAATATTCCGCAATAACTGCATAAGGTGGCGTGGTCGGTAGTAGGTACATCGGCTTTCGACTCCGGAGTCTCTGGTTCGATTCCTGAGTCTAATTAAATATTTTGTTTGATCCACAAGTATTTTTTCATAGTTTGGTTGTTTTTATGTACAATATTGTGTATTTAGAATAAGTTTATCAGTTGTTTAAACTAAAATAGCCATAGGAGCCCGGACTGCAGGATGACGTTGTGTGAGAATGTTCAACATAATTTAGTTATTTATTATTAATATTCCATCCGTCGCTATAAAACACTTTCTTCCCCACCAGAGACATGGTATATTTGTATATACTTACTTATCATCATAGATATAGGGAGCGAAGCGAGCGGCATGCGGCATCCCAAGTCTCTGCTTATCATAGTTTTTACTTTTTTTAGGTTTATTATTTTATACGTTACTTATATACTCGTACTTATCATAGTTGTATATAATTATTAAAACCAACATACAATTTTTATTAATTATTTGCACTGAATTCCGAACGGATCATTGTGTGTCAAACACAAACATTGTCAACTTCAAGTCAGAAGTCAGAATTACTATTACCTATACATCTTCAGCATTAGCGCGATTTTGTCTCTTCCAAACTGTCCTATGAGACAGAAGATATACGGCGATCCACACCACACCACAGACAAATAAATTATTCTACTGTGGGTGGATACTGGATAGCAGTACAAAGAAAACCTAAACTTACCAGTAGGGCGACGCCATGGTTCTTGACGAAAACACCGACAGCGTCTAGCCATTGATGCTTCTAGGGTTGTGAAAAGTACCTATACAATAATAAATTAGGTATTTATAATTTGCTATAAGAGACGGCAAGTCATAATTTTTGCGCGTCGTAGTTATTAAATTTCATGTTGGATATTGGTGATTAGGTTTTTTAGATATGCTGAGTAAGAATTTCATGTCCATTTTGAAATCCAATATGGCCGCCAAGTCGTAGGTACTAAATTGCATGTTGGGTACGTTTATGAAGTTTTTGGATATGTTGAGTAAGATATTCATGTCCATTTTCATATCAAATATGGCCGCCGCACTCCAGCTGTAAAATGTCATGTTGGGTGTCGTTTAAGACATTTTTGGGTATGCTAAGTAAGTTAGATTTTCATGTCCATTATGCGATCCAGTATGGCCACCACGCCGTACCTATCTGTAAATTTCTTGTTGGGTGTCGTTTATAGGGTGTTTTGGTATACTGAGCAAGAATTTTATGTTAGTTTTGCAATCCAATATAGCCACCACGCCTCAGCTAGATGAAAATGTCGACAGCGTCTAGACATTGATGCTTGTTGGTTTGTCACAATTGTACAATAATGATTATTTATAATTTATTTATTGACTTAATCCTTAGTCCGATATTTTTTTTTTTTTGAGGACACTTTAAACTCAAATACATCGTGTTTAAATATCGTAATCAGTCTTTTTTTTAAATTACAAAATTAATAAATGAAATTAAAATTACAACCACTGACTATAATTAGCTAGTTGGTTATTTTTTTTTTTTTTTTTTTTATTTTATTTTTTTTTTATTTTTTTTTTTTAGGCGCCGAAGAGGCCCCGCCCTATTCGCTCCACCGCCGTCGTCCTGACCGTGACGCCGGCAGGTGTGGAGAAGGGTGTGGGGTACGCCGATGTCCTGAGGCAGGTTAAAGCCTCAGTGAACCTCTCGGCCCTCGATATTCAGGGGGGGCTCCGGTGTAAAAACACCCGCACCGGTGCTCGACTCCTCGAGGTCTCCGGCGCCTCCAGCGGTCCCAAAGCGGACGCCCTAGCGGCTCAACTTAGGGTCGCGCTGGACGCAGAAGCCGTCCGCGTCACCAGACCTACCAAATGCGTCGCATTGCGCATCACGGGTCTGGATGACGCGGCCACGACGGAGGAAGTAATCTCCGCCGTTGTGGAGGCGGGCGGCTGCCCCCATGACCAGGTGAAAGCTGGAGATATCTCCTTCGGCTCCACCGGTCATGGGATGACGCGTCGAGGCGGCACTTAAATTGGCGGACGGACGAAGCCTCCTTGTAGGGGGCTTCCTAAAGGCGCAGGTGCACCTCCTTCGTGCCCGGGAAACCAGGTGTTTCCGGTGCATGGTGGTGGGGCACGTCAGAGTGCAGTGCACAGCGGAAGACACCGTGGGCGAACGGTGCTTCCGCTGCAGCCGGCCCGGTCATAAGGCCAATGGCTGTGAGGCCCCGCCTCGCTGTTATAGATGCGAGGCGGAGGGCAAAACGGCGGACCATCGGGTCGGCAGCCGTACCTGCGCCGCCTCGAGGCCTAAACCTCGTCCGTCCGCTGTAGGCAGCGGGGGAGCCGCTTCTGCGCGGCCAGGTTCGCAGCGGGATGCTGACATGGACGTACATTAATGTGCGCCCATGTCCGCATCCTGCAGGTGAACTTGAACCACTGTCGCGCTGCTCAGGATCTTCTGTACCAGAGCATCGCGCAGTGGTCCATTAACTTGGCCGTGGTCGCCGAGCCGTATTATGTCCACCCGGGAAGCCCGGTGGACCAGGACGGCTCGGCCTGTTGCATTTTTGGGGGTTCCGCCGTGGACACCTCGCGCCTTGCATTGATTGCAAGCGGCCGGGGGTGTGTTGCGGCGGAATTTGAAGGGTTTGCTGGATGGAGCCGCAAGCATTGTATACGGCTTACCTTTCTTCCGTGTGCGGCAATACAACACTACATACAACAATACCATTCAAAATATAACGAGCCTTCAAAGTCCCCCTTATTTACCCCCAAAATTTGGGGAGAAAGCCCCTAAATTAGTAACCCTGGATTATACGATTGTCATTCACGTCAAATTACGTCCTTAACGAAAATAAACGCTTCAAGCAGCGAGGTAAACGATCAATATGTGCCGTCAATGTACGTTATTGTCAAGTTTTGATTGATCGTGCCCGACGGCCGTGATCTTTCGACTGTGGTACTATAACGGTAACACGGTATTACTCAGTAATCTGTGCAAGTATTGTATTCTCTTTGAATCTGTGGTGCTTACAATCAATGCAAATGCATGCAATGTAATTTTTTATAGTATAGTGTGAGGCATAACATTACCTTTAATTAATCTAAAGTTTGTATACCTACATACTGTAAGTTATTTACTTTAATTTTATTTAACATAACAAAATTACATATTGACTAAAAATTGTAAACAGATCAAAATTGTAATGGCACAAACAGAAGATACAGAACTTCGAGACTTAGTTATTGAAGCTTTGGAGAGAAATGGTTCGCTTGCTAAGATACGTGCGTTGCTAAGAGCCAATATATTTCTAGCTTTCGAGGACGATTATGAAAATAGAAAACAGAATATAAATCTAGATAACGTTTTAAAGTGTCCTGAAGGGATTTTGGCACTGTCAGTGATTCACGAGTTTTTAGATTTCTGTTGTTTGAAGAATACATTATTTGTTTACATGTCGGAATCACGCCAAGGAAATGAATACAGTTATGAGGGAAAGAAGTCGTTGGCAGATAAATTGCTTAAATCAAAGAATGAAGCATCCAAAGAACCTATATTATTATCACTTATCAAAAGTTTCTCAATTTCTCATCAGAAGAAAATGAATGATCTAAAAACTTATGATAAAAACAGTAGAGAAGATCAAAATTGTACTTACATACTCCATGATTCCCAGAGTAGTACCACTAGTACTTCTAATTCAGACAATTCATCTGATGAGAAAAATAAACTACACTTACAGTTACAGCTAGATCACTCTGACACTGATACTTCCAGTGATTCACTTAGAGACAAGTCTAGGTCAGAATATATTCCTGGTGATCACATACTTAAATTGAACAACAGTAATTTAAATAAATGTAATCCAGATAAACCCACCAACCAGACTGGAATTAAAAATCAATCTTTTCTGATGCCACAAAATAAATCAGCACAGGAGGTGTCTAGCCTTACTAATGACTTAAAAATCACAAATAGCAGCAGTGATTCTACTTCTTACCTAGAACTGAAACCATTTAATTCATCAGATGAAAAGTTGCTTAATACAGCAGGTCTACCAACAACCGAGGTAGATTACAAGAATACAGTTAGCAAACAAATTCCTAAAGTAACAAACACTAGTAATAATGTTAAGTCCTTAGGTGGCTTGTTACCTTTATCCTTAAATAAAGCGAGTGAACATATAGAAGGAAGTGAAAAGAAATCAAAAGGGCGAGTAAAATCTGATGGCGAATCAAGCGATTTCAGTTATAGAGATGACTTTTCTTCATCACCAGTAAAAGAGGTTTCAGACAAGGACCAGAATAAACCAGAATATAATCAAGATGATGTCGACAACATTTCATATAAAAACTCTGCGGCAGAAAGCCAACACCAGACTTCGCAATGCTCACAAAGTTCAGTATCTATATCTGATGTTACAGACTTGATTAGTGAAAAAAGTTCCATAAATAGTAAACATAAGTCTATTCAGTCTCTAAGTAATCACTCCAAAGAGAAAACAAATATCAAACCAAGCAAGTCATACAGTGATGATTCTGGAGACTTTACAGAGTCACCTGTACCCTCACTTTCTAATCTGAGCCTTGATATACATAGCAATTGATGTTAGTTGTACTTAGTGTACTTAATGCTGCTGTAAACAATAAACCTTATGAAACTCAATGTTCCTTGAATCATTGTTTAGATTCATAACAGACTATTAATATTTACATTTGTATGTAATCATAATTATTATTGTTTAAAAATAGTCAATTTCTTTTCCATTGTTAGGTGTTGCCATGTGATGTATATTTGTATAGTATTGTTTTTCTCTTTGAGAGGTAACAGTTCTTTTAATTTTGCCAGTCTCAGAAGATGGTTCATACCTATCTTCGGGAAATAATAAAATGTTAATTTGTTGTGTCAGTCACCGGCTCACACTGTCAGGGCTTACTTGACCCTTGGTCTTGGTGGACTAAGGTTTTCAATTAATTTCACAAACTTTATAGTATGGATGGCATACTATAGTTGCAGTTTATGTAGGTTTAAAGATGGCTGTGCAAGACGATACATTTTGGTAATTATAAAAACTATGTAATCTATTTATAAATCTGTCAAGATCTGGTCAGATCTTACATTAAGTAAAAATATATATATAGAATTTGTTAGAAACAAATAGAATATTTAATAGTTTCTGGATAAAAATACTATGTTAGTATACATTGTAAAAGTGGTTGTGCCTTATTTATATTGGATTCATAATCTCAATGTGATTGTTCCTTATTGTTCAAGTGTATGAAGATTCTAGTCCTAAATGAAATAAAACCGGATCCGTCCAAATTGCTCCATGAACATGTATGTTTTCGCAAGTTGCATGAAACAAGCTAATTCAATAAAGAGAAGAAACCTAGAACTGATTTCATAATTTTCTCCTTTTTCTTTTTTTTTTATTCCGCGAGACCGCGGCCACTTCCATGTCCACTTGAAGGTATTTCCAGTGTGGCCTCTTAGGGGGGTTTGGTCGGAATGAAAATCTCGCCCCGTTGGGTATGGGGGTTTTATCCCGCGTCGGTGATTATTTTCTCCTGACTTAACCTATGGTACACCTCTTAATAAGGGGATTCTTCAGAGTGCATACCTGGGGCGCCCGGCAATGCACATAGTGGCAACCGCAGATTAAAATAATCAAATGGTACACCTCTATCTTGGAACACTAGACCAACAAACCTATATCAACTTCCTAGACATTAGCATATTTTTTATTGTTCACAAAACAAAATATTAATATGACATTATTTTGGGGCTTGTGGTCTAGTTGTAACCGACAATGTTAACACATGGCAAAGGTTAAGCAACATCGACTCAGGCCAGTCTTAGGATGGGTGACCATTTCTTAAGACATTGAGACCCTTCCGTGCCTCGGAGAGCATGTAAAGCCGTCGGTCGCGGTTGTCGTACAAACATCAATGGCAGTCGTTAGGGGTAGTTGGAGCCCTAAATAAAAAATCCGACTACTACAGATATCGCCCATGGGTTTTGGAGGTCAGTTGGCACAGTTGGCAGTCGCTTCACGGGAAATATCAAAGTTCAACCGAATCGCAGTTAGACTGGAAAGCCGACCCCAACTGCGTTGGGAATAGGCTCGGTGGATGATATCTTTGGTTGGGGTCGGGTTTTATCCCGCGTCGGTCAGTGAAGACGTGCGTGGGGTGGGGCCCCACAACACGCAGTCCTAGCCTGCTTCTATAAGGACGTCGCGAAGCCCCGATCATGGAGGTGAAAAGAAAAAGTATTCAGGGTTACATTAGAGAAAAAACAAAACAAAAAAGTACATATCTGTAGCATCAGGAATGAAAAAACATTCACAAGGCGTATATTTTCTCTACATTTTTTGAACGTCTATAATTTTTAAAATACAAGACCTAGATTTTTTTTTATATTTTTCTGACAACTGTTATCACCTAGCCTGTTACCCGATTCCGGCTTGACGTCGACTTCTGGGACACCCTGTATAGGTAATATTCTTCACATCCTGCCTACGCCGGGCGCCACTGGAAATATCTTCTGCGTGTGCACCAAAGACGCTCGGCAACGGACGAAAGAGCGGCCGCGGCCTTGGGCCACAGAACTAAAAATACATGCTGCCTATAAATATATATGTGTGTAATAATTAATAATATAAGTACTACTGTAATGACTTGTTGATTATTTAATATTGTTTAACAAAGTCAGGTAAACTTAGTTGATATTTTTACTTTTTAGTTTTTTATATTACTGTCTCATAACCATAGGCTTTATATCATAAAATTTTGAAATCATAAATAAATTTCTAAAATCATTCATCCTGTTTTCATTCATATAACATGGTCACCCTTAATAGCAAATTCTTAAGGAATATCTAAAAGTAATTTGGCATTTAAATACCAAGTGATACAATGTTTTGTGTACATGTGTATTTAGTAGACATTTATACTAAATGTTAGTGTATCTAGTTTTTGATTCTGTTGTGATCTCAGGTAGCTACAGTCAATTATTCATTATGTGGAACGTCTGGATTGAGGAGCCAGTTAAAATGTGCCATATCTCCTAATCCACTCATAATTAATTACTGAATCTTATCCTACAAAACTAAAATACATACTACTAAATGACCAAGAAATTGCGCATTAATTGTACGACTCCTATGAAAAATTACCACTCGTAAGTAATGGTCTGAGGAGCCACATATAATGTATGATAACTTTTTCAATTTTAATACTACAAAACTCAGATTTTGTCTACTAAACACTCGCAAATGCTACTAAATCATACCTAATTTTGGTAAATATTCATCCATGATTTTCCTAGTTCTGACGAGGCTCCTCAATCTAAACGTTTAGATTGAGGAGCCACCTTTATGTTCTTATAACTTTTGAAGTATTATATTACAAATTCGAGGATTGAGGCTACAAATTTTTGAAACTTACTACTAAATACCTATATAAATTTCATTAATATACGAAATGTGGCTCCTCAATCTAAACGGACATGAATGTAAACCCTAGATAGGAGGAGAGATGAAATAGGTACCTATATATCTTCGTGCAATGAAATTATGATCTTAGGAAAAAATAAAACAAAGTATTTTTATAATCAATTATGTCATATTTTTCTGTAAAGCATAGATTGTAGATATCACGTTTCTTTTATGCACACAGGTCAAACCAACTAACCGTACGGAACACAGTAACAATTTGTTACATAGGTATACACAATATCTATACACAACGCTGTTTATGGCATAATAGATAGCTGTTAGTGTAATCGCATACAAAATGAAAATATATTAAACATATTTACACTTATTATTAATTATTAGGTACGTGATTTAATATGAAAATGGTATAAAAATTACACTTTCATATGTTACATACATGTCATAGTAATACAAATGCGGTTTATATCCTAACTTTGAAAAAATATAACAGTAGTGAAAGCCACAATGCTTTATATAAAGAGTTATAGTACCAAGTCATTCAAGTTACATTGTAAAAAATTGGAAAAATTATCGCTCCAGGCACTGTTTACTGGTTTCTTATTCACAATACATTACTGTTGAGTGACAATATTTTTTTCTATTATAATAATTTTGTTAACAAAAATTTTGCAAACAAACGTAAATAGAATTAGAGAAATTAGTAGCTCCTGTATTCGATATTTGCTATTCCACAAATACTGCAGAGACAACTTCTTTCGAAAATAATAAAAAAAAACTCATCGCCACTATTTTTCACGATAGAATATCAATTAAAAAAATCAACTATACTAATATAGATTCGCAACTTAAGTAACACTTAAATGTAAGTAAATAATAAATAAAAATATACATATGGCAAATATTTGGCTTTATATATCATAATAATCCACATGTAAGGAACATCGGTTTGATAGAATTCTGTTAATAGGTTGAAAGTTATCAGTGTACTAACAGATTTTAAAAATGTGTAATTATTTGCAGGACAGTACAGAGTGTCTAGTACCAGTTCCTTACGTTCATTTGCTTGAAATATGTTTTCGTATTCCTCCATACATTTCACACAGTTCCCTAATGTTACCGCTAGGGGCGCTGGTGTGACATGTATGGGGAATACGAAAACGTATTTCGAGCAAATGAACGTAAGGAACTGGTACTAGACACTCTGTTCTCATTGAATTACATATAGTACATACTATAGCTGCAATTCTGTATCCAAGCATTAACACCCCTATATGTAACGTCGCTTTTTATAATAAAGAAATGGATAATATGCATGAAATTATTTAAAAATGTTTATTATTTTCATTAAAGTAATGTCAATATATAATTTATGCTTTCGATTGTCGACACTTGGTGGAACTTATAGTAATACATTTTTGAAAAAAACTTACATGTAAACCTTGACCGGTTTCGCCTTATGGCATCATCAGAGGTGTTTACTCATACCCAATCACTCACACAATTAAAATATGTTACAAAAGTGAATTGTTTGAGTGATTGTGTGAGTGTTGATACCATAAGGCGGAACCGGTCAGGGTTTACCAAAAATAAAAATATTTGTGGAATAGTGTAAAAGTGAGTTTGTTTAAATGTATTAATGTCAATATTTTTAAAGAAGTATCTAAGTATCGTAATGTAAATTTTACTTTGTGTTTTTATATTTTTTAGATTGCTTGTGTATAAAGTTTAAAATAAACTGTAAACATTTTCAAATAATTTCATAAACACTTCATAACTTCCGAATAAAATGCAACGCTCTCAAATCGTGTATAAGCCACACACGATGTGAGTGGGATAGAACCTTGTCACAACAACCGCTCCGTGATGTCATCAATCGCTGAAAAGTACAGGTAACAAAACAGTATTGTAGGTTAATATACGTCACTATGACGTCACCAACATGGCCGCCAGTCCCATTGTCATCTTGCGCGGCTTATAAGGTGTAAGGATTGTTATACACAATGCTTTAGTTCAGATGGCTCGCTTTATAGTTCGTTGCCCATGGAGCTGTCGTGTGTGAGATTCGAGTCGAGGCTCGCGTTGTCAGAGTCCTGGCTTTGGTTCCCGCTGTAGTTCGCCGCCTCTTGAAGTCTCATCAACATGTTTAACTGTAAACAAAATCACAGATTAAAGCATAGGAGGAAGGTATAGGTACTATGGCAGTGGTTGACACTAAAAACATTATTTTGCCTTTTTCCTAACGAACATTCCTAACAAAAACATAGTGTTTTTTCCTATTTGCACCCCAATCAAAAACAGCTGACGATGAAAATATTGTTTTAAATCAAAGAACACTAACAATCCGATCCGCATGAAACGGGGCAGAAGCCCCGTTTCGTGCGGATCGGATAAAAAAAAGGACCACACTTACGCATAGTAAAGTGTAATTATTGGCGCTGGGAACAGTGGCTCAATATTTTTGTTCATATTGTGCTCAGTAAGTATGTGGGTAGTGTCTGTATTGAAGCATTTATTTGATAATTACCAAAGGATCCTGATTATTATTGGTGTTAGAATCTTGGTTTCCTTCATCCATGCCAATTTCTTCAACTGTTATAGCTCGCAGTGTCTGTAGGAAGAAGATTTCAAATAAATTCATGACATTTGGAAGCTCACATAGATCCACTGGACTTACGAATCTCGCGACTGAACGAAAAGTCATTGGCTGATTCCGGAATCTTTCAACAACAGTCAGGTCCGTCCTATAAATGTGTGTGAGGCTAGTCATACTTACATGTGAATGATTAGGTTCTCTCCACGGGTAACTGGACTTAATATGCTGGAGTGGGTCGACGGCCGCATGTCGTCTCCGCCCGTATAGAGCGATACCTTCTCGGACCGCCTCGGACGCGTAAGGTACTATGCTGTAGTTCCATACATCGGCAAACCAGGCCTGAGTACAAAACATTGCATAAATTTAATATTGTTCACTACAAAATAGATTTCAGGATTCTCGAAAGATGTGTGTATAAAGTACCCAAATTAATCAAATTAGGACCAAAAAGGTAGTAAAATTAGGTAATAAATCTTATTTACATGCCAGAAAGCCACACTTGGCACACTTACGTAGGAAATATTAAAAACAGTACTTTTTGAAACCTTCAAATCAATATCTACTTATTCAAATACATACATACATCCTGTATAAATATCTCGAATATCTATATCGTATCAAACTCTGCAATGGATTCATTTCGAAATCTATCTCCAAAAAACAGTTCGTCATCACTCATCACAAGTTTATGACCACCATGAATAACTGAGTTACGTCACATCTTTCCTTCGGGAAGTTTCCAATGAATCTTTGATTTGGAAGTAAGTTGTTACTTTTTACGCTACCGTAATACGTCGTAAATACATTTTATGTGTATAAGTTATGGGACACTTTACCCTCATGAAATAGGAACGTTTTCGTAGTAATATGAAAGTTTCGAGTTTGTTATTGGATCATGCGCCAAATTAGTAAAAAATCTCGGAATTATGGAACCCAGCTATAAACTCGAATAAATTTGTATCTATAAAGTTTTCTCAAAATCTACATATTTTATGGTCCGCGTCTAATAATTTGCATTTACTGCGAAGAAATCCCCTTTCCTTCCCCTACCCTCTCTTCAGAATGCATTATTACCAATGAAGGACAACCTTGATATCCTTGGCATAGACGTTCGTCGAGAGCTCAATAATAAAAACTACATCGAAAGATGTATAGGGCTAGCTTCGCGGAAACTAGGAATACTGAATAAGGTAAAGAGATTCTTTACACCGGACCAGAGGTGTCTGCTGTACAAGACGCAGATTAGACCCTGCGTCGAATACTGCTCTCACCTCTGGGACGGCTCCGCGAAGTATCTGCTGGACGCTCTCGACGCTATGCAGCGACGGGCTATCCGTATTATAGGTTGTCCGGAGGTAACGGGAAGCCTTGAGCCGCTAGCTCAGCGCCGAACAATAGCTTCCTTGGCCGCATTCTACCGTATTTACCACGGCGAGTGTTCTGAAGAGCTCTTCAATCTGATCCCACCCTCTTCCTTCCGATCCCGAACGACTCGTGCCGGGCAGAGATGCCACCCCCACACAGTGGATAGCATGTTCGCGAGAACCGAACGTTTTAAACGGTCGTTTCTCTGCCGAACGATAGTGGCCTGGAACGCCCTGCCTGTGCACGTGTTTCCTCCCACATATAATCCTGGGTTCTTTAAGCGGAGCGTGAAGAGGCACATCAGTAGGTCGTCAAGTTGAGGGCCACTCTCAATAGTAATGTGTGCTGTGAGAGTGGCCCACAATCGCTTGACGTCGTCACGACTTACCACCAGGCGGGCGGCGTCAATTTGGCGAACCAAATATTAAAAAAAAAAAAAAAAAAAAAAAAAAAAATATGAGGTCAAAAGGACACAAAAAAACTTTTTTTTTGGAAATATCAATTGCTTTTTCGCTATTACTATCTATTATAACATTGTAGAAGATTAAATTTCCTACAGTTTTTGTAGTAAAAATGTTTTAGACGTTGGACCGTTTACGAGTTAGAAAGCAGAGGGCGCGCGGTTCATTAATATATAAATATATTATATTTAATTAGTCGCTGCGTCAGCGAGGGTTATGTTTTGAACCGCAGGATTAATATTATCTCGATTAAATCCCACACTAAAAATATTGTTTCTAGTAAAGGAATACTTGTGCTAAGTTTCGTGGAGATCGCATAATAAAATGGGGCCCTTAGCAAGGAAAAACACACATGTTTTATATATTTAAAACATAAAAACGTTATTTAACTTTAGTTACCCCATTTTCCCCCAATCTAAGAAACCTCACGACGAAAAAAATTGTTCTAAATAAAGGAACACTTCTGCCAAGTTTAGTGAGAATCGGGTGAATACTGTGGCTACTATCCCGGAACACATATACCGAAAGACACACACACACACACACACACACACACACACACACACACACACACACACACACACACACAGCACGCCTATATCCCCGAAGGCGTAGGCAGAGGTGCATTACACACCCACAATTTGCCAGTATTTTTTGTCCCACGTAATAGGGGGCAAGCCTATTGCCGTTACCGGGCACATTTATAATAGGTTATGTCCAAAATGGCCGAATGAACAGCATGAAGCAGCTATATTGTAATTTTGAAAAAAAATTGAAACCCGTTGCCTTGCGAAGAAATGTTGATGAAAGGCAACAAAATCTTACGTGCAGCCGCTGTGGCACAGCCAATTAAAGTCCTAGGCGTCTCAGACTATCCAATCGCTCGGTCAATTATTAATAGGATAGTTGGTTATCATTAAACGTTACCTGACTAGCATCTAAGTCCATGGGGCAGGCTAGGAACAGTCTGGGTCCAACGGTGACGTCACTTGACGAATGTGCCTCAAGGAAAGCATTAAGTGTCGACCACACGCCCGGCAACCATTCCAGCACTGTCGCCAATGCTGGCTCCCGTCGTCCTAACCGAAGTTCCAAGGTGAATAACTTGCGACGTAGATACCTACAAATAAATATTATATTTGAGTACATCCTCTAACTGTAGGAAAACATGTCCTTTTGATCTAATTAGGTACCTAAATAAGGACAAAGCGATTGTATTTTATTTATTTGGGACAAAAACAGTTACATGTTATATATTATCACTGTAGGTATTTAAATAAAAAACTAGCCAAGCATAAACCCCCACATACCACAGATTGTCAGCGATCTGGGAAAACTAACAGAATTCGATGATATTAGTTCAGATTTTCTTTTTAAACACTTTTTAGAGATACTGCAAGGCCTATCAAGCTACCTAACTACGGTACCTACTGTAAGTACAGACAATAAAAAACTGCAGTCGGTTTAAATCACAAAAATATAATTATTAAATACATATTTTATAAAAACCACACACACACACACACACAGTCTTACCTAGCTAAGAACCCCTTGACGGGTTCCATGTGATTGGCTGTCAGAAGCCACCTGAAGTTGTGATGTAACTGCAAATTTGTTGTGTTGCACGTGGCCTGAGACATTGTACCTAAAACCAAAATATGAAATATATCTATTTATTAAATAAATATATTTATTTTTGACACGAAAAGAAGCATATCACCTAACAGGGTTTTAAACTGACATGGATATTTGTGAGTTTTAATTAAACATAATTACAAAAGCACGTCAAATATTGACACAGAAACCGACTTCAAATTACCAGAATGAGACCAAATAATTTTCAGAATGGCACCACTCGGGAATAAGTAGCTTTCAATTTAAAAAAATATAGTCAAAAACGGTTCACCCCAAAGATATGAGGTAAAAAACATAAAAAAACAAACAGTCGAATTTAGAACTTCGTTCTTTTTTTGAAGTCTGTTAGAAAGGTGTTGCGTCTAAGGTGATGACGATTCTCTGGACGTTTTATACAGTCGACAAAACACGATGAAACCCGGAAAAACCGATATTATCAGCTGACCTAATCAGCCCAATGAGCATAGCAGCGTCGACTCAAGCAAAGATATCGAGTATCGTCAATAAGATAACACTTTTTCATACATTTTCTACGTTATATCATTGGCTATCGACTAAATTAGACGAAGCTGATCGAGTTCACGATGAGAACGTCGCAGTAGTAGTGGTCATAACCGTTTTTAAAAGTAGATAATAATAATAAAATAAATAAATATTGTTGACAGTCTCACAAAAGGTCATCAGCCCAAACTAAGCTAAAAGCTTGTGCTATGGGATCTGAACAACTGATAGACAGCTAGATTGATATTCAATCACATAACAATTCTAAAGCATCGAATACATCACAATACACGATTGTAAACGCGGTTGCCAACGATGTTTTAAACCAAGCTGGCGTGTTTAATATAACGTCGTACGGATATGACGTAATTTGGTTTAAACCAACTGTCTACACGATTTTAAATATCTGTTCCAAACAGCCCGTTTGAAAACGTATATGTATTAATGACTCATAGTATTTTTCCTAGAGTCTAGGCACCCACAGGCCATTTAATTTATGCATCAGTTATTCGAACATCGTGTATTGAAGCGTGTCTCCTTCGCATATCTGAGTACGCTGGTCTAATTTTACTATTGAAATTCGTCTAGCATTCAATCAAAATACTGTTAATTCGTCGAAAGTACTATTGTATTGTTCTGTTTAGTGGCTAAGCATAAACAATCGACTTTTTTTGATAGCACATATTTTATTCATCAGCAAATAACGGGTTGCTGTAACCGTAATTGTGCGCATACGCTGACCGCTGAACCCATGTCAAAATAGACGAGTGTTGTTGTGAACTTTTGACCAATTAAAAATGTTGCATACCTAGAGGCAAACTGGCACTTGCCAATTTATACTTGACATTTAATGCCACGAAGGTCGATATATATAATCTCTACATCTAATAATTCTCTTGTCACAGTGTTTGTTATCAAACTCCTATGTAACGGGTTGACCGATTCTTATGAAATTTTTATGCATATTTGGTTGGTTTGATAATCGGCCGTAAACTATTTTTTAAACCCCTAAGTGATAAAGGTAAAACCCTTAGAAAACCCTTTGGTAAAACAACGTTTGCATTAATTATACAATTTTCTAAAATTAGCAATTTGGAACGAAGCTGTTACAATTTTATCCCGATAATAGATTTTCGATTCCCGTAGCGAGGTGGGAATGAGAGAAAATACAAATTTACGGGTGTCTGCTAATAGTTTAAACTAACTGAGAGATATGTTTGGGTACCGTAAACTATCTTATCTTGAATTCTGAATATGAAAATTATGTGAGTAAATTGGTATGATCTAGAAAGCATTGTTAACTTACCAATAATAACAGGCATATTCCTATTGTCAGGAGGCAATAGTCCTGCAAACGCGTCACCCAACGCTGAAGCATGTTGCAGGTTGTCCAGTATAACGACAGAAGGTAAGGCCGCCTCTTCAGCCGCTGCAGCGCCGCATTGTTCAGCGATGTTTGCTAAGTACGCGCGTAACTCGTTACACGATTTACGGTCCACGCTGGAACAGAAATACAAACATTAATTTTATGGATCTGAAGAAGCGAAGGGATAGAGAAAAGAGGAAAAATGGGAGACTAGATAGGAGAGTGAAATAGGTATCAGAGGCTCTCACATATCTCGGAAAATACAGCAGACAGACCGACATACCGACTGTATCCCTGAAGGGGTAAGCAGAAGTGCATTATATACCCACTATTTGCCGGTATTTTTTGGTCCCACCTCACGTAATAGGGTGCAAGCCTATTGCCGTAACCAGGCACTATAGAAAGTTCATAACCACTGTAATACAAACCAAAATTCCGCCGGGCGCCACTGGAAATGCCATCAGTGGCACCAGAGACGCCCAGAGCAATGGACATGAAAGCGGCCGCGGTCTCGCGGAATTAAAAACAAAATTACAACCGCCAGTACTGATATAGAAATATTATCCGTACTTTTTAGCGATTGATGACGTCATGAAGCGGTTATTGTGACCAGCTTCCATCTCAGTGTCATAGTGTGCGGCTTATATTTGGCATTTCATGAAATCAGAACGCGGTAGTCGGCTCCATAGTGTGATACAAAGGGGAACACTATCGGTATATAAAATTTGCGACCTAATTACAATAGTAGTTTCCAGAATTTTTAACATAAAAGATAAACTCACTTGAAAGTAGCAACAGCTTCAGCGGGGTTGCCTCTACGCTGTGTCTTCTGTACATAGAACTCAGCGAGTTTTGCCGCCAAGTAAGACTTTCCCGTACCACTAGGTCCACACAGTATTATCCGCCGGTGTTCCGATAGTAATGAAACATACCTATAAAACGTATATTTGTGTAAAACATTTTGTGATTTTTTATGGTTTGAAAATGTATTTGGGCATAGAAAGCATTGCTGTAGTAATTTACACTGCGTATAAGATGTACATCTCTATTGCCTTTTTTGTAGCCAAAAAGACCCAGTATAGCACCAAGCAATAAGTATAGGCTCTCAAGTCAATCTAACCTATTAGCTAGCAAACTAAGAGGAGTGTGAAGTTTTGGGTTGAGGTCGGACACAATATATGGATTGAAATGCGTAACTTACCTATATACAATATTTTTTGGTATAAGACTATCGAACGCCAAGCTCCCAACGCCTTCCAAGCAGATATACAGCGTATTAACAGTGCCAATAATATAACCACAAGGCAACAATTCCGGGAAACCAATCTCTGGCCCTCGTGTCGCTTCACCCAAATGATAAGACGTTATCGAATCAGTGTTCAAACCAAGGTTCGTCCCCAAGTCTATTCTAGACAAGTAATCTTTAAACGTCTTCCTAACTATATAGTCTAAGTTCTGCCAAGTTGTCTTGCCAGATATATACGTATAAGCTATCGTGAATTCATTACAATTTATTGTCGAGTCACTGTTATAAACATTCTTATAAGAACTACTGTGCGTAGATTTATTGCTTTTAAGGCTATTCGTGTTAGATTTATTTATTTGCGTGTAGTCTTGCGTCTCAGTTTCGGGACTGCGGTTTTGTGACAACCGCGGTGAATCGAAACTGGATTGTTTCTCGTAATGATTGTTGTAAGCGCTAGCGGATTGTTTCGCGTAGAACCTGCACTCGGACTCTGTAAGAGTGTCCTGTACTTCTTCGAAATATCTTTGGAATGTCTCCGGCTGTCCTAAATATACAGCTATAGCTATTTTTTTCCCATCTGTTGTATCACCTTGGCTGTCTGCGACACCTATGACAAATGCACAATGAGTCACGAAACGATCTAATCTCGGAGACATTATATAGCAATTTAGAACAACACCGAACTTACCGATATCTGAATAGCTTTCCCCTATCGCAAGTTCTCGACTTTTAGGCGGCGGTAGAACAGTGTTTATATCGTAGTCGCCACTCAGTCGCTCGGAAGAATTGAGTCCGTTTGCAAATAAATCACTGCTGCCATTTAGTGCCCCCAATAGTGTCTCGCTGGTGTCATTAAGTTCACAAACAGCTTTATTGCCGTATATGGGTTCTAAACTAGATTTAGGCGAGCCTTTTTTGGAGAAGTCCATGGTAGGGGTCGATGTCATACAGTTGAAATCTAGGTCTAGAGGTTGAGAATGAATGTCCATTGCCGCCTGAAATAGAAATATGTCGTTACTAAGGTAGGTACCTACCTACTTATTGTATTGTTGGACGTAGTCCCAATCAAATCCTCTCTATTATGAGTTCTCGTTTTATTTTTTAGTGTGTATTAAGCAGTTTATTTAACTTAGTTACTATCTTCTTCTGGCCTCCTCTATTTGACAGAGAAAAATAAATGTTTGAAATTTTGACATAAAAAATTTAATATACGGTATTTTACCTGGTGCATAGTACTTTGGTCAGCAAGGCTGAACCGTCGCGGGTCTTCGACGGCTGATCCGCCAGTTCCGAGGGAACTTTGGCTACCGGCTAGCGACCGTGACGTCACTAACCGTTGGAGCCTTTCATTGTTCTGCTTCAGGTTCAACATTTCATTCTGAAAATAAAAACTTGGTAAATATGTGTCATGTGTACCGATATTATTTTTTAAATTCGAAAGTCTTTACACAATAAATTCAAAAATCTGAACACATTTTCATGTGTTTGTCACTTATAGATAGAGTGAATCATGAGGAATTTTCAAGTAGATGTATTATAATAATAAGTAAATAAAATTGTGTGTCAGGTCAATGACCTGTAAAATTGAAGCGAGGGCGGGTCTTTGTCAGCAGTAGTCTATGACAGGTGTTTCTGTATAGTTTGACTCTATAGTTCCCTTTTTTCGTATAAATTACCGAACACAACCATTATTGGGACGAAGTTCTCTAACGCGGCTTTCGGGTAGTGCGATTTAGTAGAAATCGTCACGTTCCACTTATCAGTGGTTCCCAACCGGGTGGTCCGCCGAAGTCAAAATATGGTCCGCTTTTTTTAAAATTTAGCGTCGGCGTCGTTAGTAAAACGAGAAGTAACCCAAAGCCAGGTTGGGTTGCGTTGCAGTGGCGTTAATTCGTTCCTGACGGGGGTCCACCGACCGCATAATTAGTTTTTTCTATAAATACCTATTTGATTACTGAGTGAAGATAACGTTCCTTCAATCAATTAACATAAATCATAAAGTACTAGTCAGTTAACCTAAATATTCCCACAAAAAATACTCACTGCCCAGTAATCGGTACATACATCGTACAAAAGAGTAATAATTACATCAACAAGATAACACACCTGTGCGGTGGTTAACCTGTCACCGGTACCTGGTACCTAGCTGTACCGTCAAGCTCATTATTACAATGTGTAACAGGTGCTCCTTAGACACTGATGCTATCGAATGGAAACTCAATGTTATGACAACTAAGCTATTAATTATTAATATTCAAATACAGTATATCGTAAGTTTCAATATATTTATACGGATATGAAAAAGATAATTAATTTTTTTTCTCAGAGCCCTTTATCTGTTTTGATAAAGTATACGTAACAACTTGGAACTTCCTCGGCTTTATATCGCTCAGATGATACAATACATGATAGATATTGTTATCTTGTTCCACAATAGGAGATTAACTTAAATACACTTCCTCTCCTCAAAGCTTGTGGCCTATTTGAACTCAGTGAAGGAGTTGGCTCAGTTTTTACTGAAGCTAACGAGGATCGGGATGTGTCGTTTAAACAGGTCTCGCGTCATTTGTAGTTCCGATCTTCCCCGGTAATTATCGAAGACTGACGAGCGCTATAGTGGAAATAATCGTAATTTAAAAATAATAATGTGAAAAAAATTAGTGAATAAGACGACTCACTCTCATTTTAATCACAGTGTCCTTCAAACTCTCCAGTTGATGTGCTGAGCTAAGAGCTTCTAATCGAATGTCGGTTAGCACCAAGTCTTTTTCACGCAACTGTCTTTTCAACTCATCGACTAAAACGGCGTCTTCTGGTTTTTGATCTATGAATAAATAAGAAGCTGTAATTAATGTCAATAACGAAAGTACTGAGTGGTTTCACCTAATGAGTGGGTACCTAAACTCCAAAACTTAACTATTTTTTCCTAGCGGAATCTACACAATAAGATCATAACCAATGAATAGACTAATTATCAAGCGTATAATGATATCAAATTTGCGATTTTTGACATCATTAAGAAAAATGTTGCAAATATTGATAATTATTAATTACGCAATGGTTCCACTGATTATTGAATGAGGATAATCGTAAAGGATTAGGACATAGACATTCGTGTAATGGGAGATATTACAAAAGCACTCACAAGATTGCTCGTACGCAATTTGTAGTAAAGTTTACCCATCTAATGTTTGTTAACCGAAGCATCAGTTGTCTCTCACCTTTGGTATCATCCGTGTTGGCCGTGGGGCACTTGTCCTTAACGTCTAACGTCTCGTGCGAATGTTCGAGACTGTTCTCGTTGCTTCCTTCGCGGATCGTGTTCGGGTCGTCATAGTGATGGGAACCAGATGAGCTGTCTTGAGACGACAACTGCCCGAGGGACGAATGTTTCGCCGTCTTTGATATCTTAGCGTTCCGCGAGAAAGCCTTCGTAAATGACGACCGTAGCTGTTACGCAAGAGAATATTAGTTATACTCTGTTTGCCTTGAACAAATTGAGATTTTAATGTATGCATAAATATATTTTAGATAATAAACAGAGGTTTTGACAATGTTTACATGAATTACATAATAACTAAACGAATGTATAATTTATACAAATATGTATATTGTGAGTGTGTATTTTACGCAACAATGTTTTTGTGTTTTTATGAACACTTGTGGTGTTCGGATTGCACAAGAACATTATATGAGTTGTAATTTACGGTAAAAATAAATCTTAACGGCCACTTGAGGTTTAGAACAGCTGTCTAAAGCAATAAGTTATATTATAAAGTACCAATACGAAACCATTTATGTTGTGAAATTGTGTCAGTCAAAAAGATATTGAATACATTATTGAATAGATGAAAAATATGTTAAGTATTTGGACGCCCTATTATGAACTGCTGAGCCCAAGTAAACCTCACATGCAATCGGAACTCATATTGATCGAGCAATAACATTATGGCATAAGAATGTCAAGTAGCATCTCTATGCATATAGTGAAATTAAAAAATAATTGTTTCATACTACAATTTCATTTACTTACCCAACCCTTCTTCTTGTGTTTCTTGTCATGAGGCACAGAAGAGCCACTGCTAAGACTGTTGATGCTGGAAACACTATCGGTAGACAGGTGTCTCGTGATCGCACCGTTACCCGTTTGTAAACCGCGCTGAGGTGAAGATTGCGACTGAGGGTTCGATGGTTCCTAAGACAGAAAATAGTTTTTAAATATTTAACCTCCTAGTCATTTTGAAGTCTTTGTTTATTCATTTTCAAACCAAATAGCAGCACGGTACATCTACATATTAATAAATAAAAAAATGCCATACAATTCATTAGATACCGGTTCAATGTTGACGCGATCATCAATCTAACCCGTAAGTAAATTTCAATAGTACATTATAATTTTAAACGAATGAGACAAGCATTCATACTTTGATTGATGGATTTCATTGAATGTTTTCGTAAATGTATCACGGTTATCACGCCGCTGCTATATCGATACTCTTAAAATTGGGACAATTTATTTCGATACTTTATACGTCTTCATTCGTCATAATAAATCTGTATCAGATTAAAAATTGACTCATTCAAAAAGACATAATGGCAAATGGCTACAATAAAACACGCTTCCAGCTAGTTACTTTACTTTTTAACTACACCATTTAATTTTTAATGGACTTCAAGAAAAAAACTGTTAAAGTCGAGTCTTCATTCTCGACATCGGAAATTATTTTAGATCGGATGTGGGTGTACCCAAGTTTATGAGATGTAACCACGCGTTTAATCAGATCGTTTTTTTCATGCTTTAGGATGAGAACAAAAATTTTAACGTAAGTTTTTTGATTTCTTAGTGAATCTTAGTAACCGTTATATTATGTTTTAATGTAAGGTAATACTTTAAAAAGCTAGCTGTCAATATACGAGTAGGACATAATTATAAGGATAACATCTATAGAGTTCCTATAATAGGTAGGTACCTACTTTGCAAGGAACGAGTATAAAGAGCTCAAGAGAATTGGGCACCTACAATGACTGGACTGTTTAAAAAGTCATAAAATCACTTGTTTATTCTTGGCTCGTTCAAAAAGTAGAACAGGGACAGATCTATTGACGTCCATTAAATGCTAATATTACCCGATTGCCTTATACTTTTTTTATTGAACTTTAATTGTACCGCGAATATCCCATTTTGGACTTTATATTGTACTAGAAGTACCTAAACATATATTTATATTACCGATTTTAAGTCGGGAAATACAATTGTATATACCCTTTTTAGGGTTTGTTGTATTTAATACTAAGAAACACGTATTACTTTATGAACATTTTATCCCCATTGCTATTCCCCAATGTGATGATTCAATTGCTGTTCAATAAATGATTTTCCTAAGGTCAGAAACCGAATAAATTACAAGCTAAAACACCTGGTTATCTTTCTACAAAATTTTAATATATTAATTTATGTATATACGATGTACTTGTTTATTCTGTGGTACACGTACAAGGTACAGATAACAACCTGATTTAAATCCAGTTAATCTTAATTTAATTGCGGAGCGTGTACATTGTGCAGGTACTCGTACAATGTGAATGATAGATGACATTGGTCTCGTACTAAGTTACAACATAAAAATTCTAATGGAAATGAAGACGTTGTTACATAGACAACTAACATGTTTATAAAGACATTAATTTTTTTTCTAACACACTTATTAATATTTAATTAACGTTTGATTAATTTAAATTGCACTTAAAACTATATAACATTTCTTTAGAGATTGTCCTACATTCTGAGTTGATCCACAAAATAAAGAAGACACAACTCAATTTATCAATAAGCAGAAAAGTCAAGGAGGCATTTTGTAAATCGGTGGGGGATTATGACCTCTTTTGAGACGGTATGTGTCAATGACATGATAATAAAATTTGAACAAGCTGTATACTCTTTTAAACTTTTTTATCCGCATACATTAGCAATTTAAACTACTATTTCATTAATTACTAATAGTGCAACGGTGATATAGATATCATATACTTTTCCAAGAATTCAATTTACCTGTCCGGTGACATTGACACCGTCTGCTCGAATTCCCATTGACTGCATGTGCGCTGTCGTAAGACCGGCCTGAATTGATTGCTTCCTCAATAGCTCGATAGTTTGACGTAAATCCGTAAGTTCAGAGTCCTAAAACAAATAGTACCTTAGTATTTTGTGACCACATTCGACATACAATAACAATAAACTTAAAAGAAAGTAATGTGTTCGCCGTTTGGACCGTTTTTTTGCGATTCGAGTGCGCTCCGAGTTCTACCATGTGTTCATAATAATGTCAATTAATAACTTTTGTTTATGTGCTGCACTAAAAGAATCTTCAGTATTTTTTAAATGACATGGATCACCTGCTTCTCCTGCATAGTGCAGTCTTTTTGAATTTACTAAATATAGATATACATATATATATTCATGTACATCGTATACTTTGCAGTATGCATTGCTTATACCTAGTATATGACTCGTAAAGTTATTATTTATATAGATCGGATAACATTTTCATGATTCATAATTATCAGTTAAGACACATTATATTTGCGACTAATAGTTACGGTAATGCCAGGTACGATATCGAGTACATCCGTATGAAAGTGAATAATAAAATCATGAAACGAGTTTATTAGGTACGAGAATTGATGTTAAGGAAAATTGATTTTCTATGAAAAATTTGTAACAGAATTGTTGTAGTTGCACTGGATTGCAAACAACTAGATTAATTCATTTATTTACTTTACCTATACACACTTACACACAGATATAATCATTATTTGAAACAGGCTGGCAACTTTATTCATCCATCACACTGCCGTAAAACAGATAAGTAGTACCTATGTAATAAGTATCTTATCAGGTTAGTTACCTTTCTCTCTGCAGTTGCCGTAAGCTGCTGCAGTCGCTGTGTCATATTTGAAAGACTTTGTTCAAATGCGGACACCACATGAGCCTGTAACAATAACATACATATTTATGAATATTTGTCACATGAATGAAAACACATATAACTTCTTCTAGGTCATACAATCCATATAACTGTAGCTAAGTTTCTATTCATTTCAATTTGTAATTAAAGTCGACCACAAAACAACACAGATCGATGTCAATATCTTCAGTATCGTGAGATTTATATGTTGTGTCTAGTACCACATTCTTAGCTCGATAATGACATCTAGGTCTGCCCTCGAGACACAAGAAAACGATGTAATGTATAGGTACCTTAATGACAATTTAATTGCAGCATGAAACTTTTTTTCTTAAGTTATATCACTCATAGTTATTTTGAATAAGAAACAATGTATGAATTAACATTATAACAGTGACTCATCGAATAAAACGGCTTTATACAACAGTACCCCGGTTAATAGAGTACCTACGTGGGTGTAACTGGACAAGGGACCCTTTGTTTGTTGTAGTGATGCACTTAGTAAAATTAAAACAAGGGTAACGTCCTCGATCCCCAACGAAAATATGGTCATAAAGTTACACCTAACGAAATAATATAGGTAAGAATTGTAATAAAAACTGTTTCAATTATTTTTGTACAGTTTTGAAATTAAAAAGTACAAAGGCATAAAATAGTATAAAGAACATAGTACGGCTTTTTAATTTTAACCAACTCCACCTGCTTAAGCGCATGTCGCTTCGCCAATTACTGTCACTTTATTGATAGCTCTAAAGACACCTTGCACATGCGTGTGCCGTAGATAATAAAACCATTTATACACTAGGCAAGCACAATTATTTTGTTACCAAGTCTGTTTCAGTCTTCATCCATGAACATCATTCACCGAGCCTTTTCCCAACTCAGTTGGGGTCGGCTTTCCAGTCTAACTGCGATTCGGCTGAACTTCGATATTTTCCGTGAAGCGACTGCCATCTGACCTCCACAACCCATGGGCGATATCGAAGTTCTGTAGTTAGACCGGTCGGATTTTTGATTTAGGGCTCCAACTACCCCTAACGACTGCCATAGATGTTAGTATGACAACCGGGACCGACGGCTTAACGTGCTCTCCGAGGCACGGAGGGGTCTCAATGTCTTAAGAAATGGTCACCCATCCTAAGACCGGCCTGAGTCGATGTTGCTTAACCTTTGCAATGTGTTAACATTGTCGGTTACAACTAGACCACGAACCCGCTACAGTCAGTCTTCATCCATGAACGTAGTAATAAAATAATTATGTTATATTACAACATACGAATTGGGTTGGATCTATCTTTTTTCGAATGTACGACATAATGTATGACAAATATAGGTATTTGGGTACCAATAGAATAGTACAGTTACAGCTCATCGCATTAAGAACTGTAACGATTTTAAAGCATCTTATTAATTAAACCTTCTTATCGGTAGAAAGTTTCAAACAGGTATAACACTTTCCAGATACCCATAAACTCCTAGATACATGGTTTCATTCACCATACCATAAAAGTAGGTATACCAATGAGTAGACAGGTGGATCTAACTATTAATCAGCAGCTGCGGAAAACGACCGCACTTTAAGAACTTAATTACGAGTATAAAACGATCAAAAAGGTAGTTGCTTCTACTATGAATGTCAATACATACGGCAAGGGCGTCTTGTATGAGTTTTTACTATCAAATATTTAAATACGTCCGTCGCATCTGTTTGCAGAAGCTTTCAAAACTGGTCAAAAGTTATTTTCATTTGACGCAGGTGAAAATACTCGAGGTTCAGATACTCTTATTTATACTCCAAAGTGGCGTCAGGTGTTCTCTCAATATGAAAAACACGAAGCCCTAAGAGTATGGCCGCGCGGACATTTTCAACTAATGAAATAATACGACAGAAAATTTCAGTCAAGTATCCATCAGTGACCAAATTTCACACACAACCTGGTAATTTACTGTGATATGGTCAGACTTGCCGTCCTGTATGGTTTGTCATGTTTGGCCGTGAAAGCGACGGATCAAAAGAAAACTGCATGTAGCGGAGATGAGAATATTAAGATGGATGTGTGTTGTAACAAGAATGGATATAGTACAGAACGTATATTAGAGTAAGATTAAAAAGAGTAAAATAAGAGTAAAATTAATGTGGTTAGAAAGGTGCAAAGTATGAATGTAGAGGGCTTTTGAAGTAGAGGTAGCCCCAAGACATGATGTATGGAATGCGTGAAAAAGGAAATGACAAGGAAAGGAGCGACTGAGGAGATGACGTCTGGTAGAGATGTGTGGAGGATGAAAACGTGTTGCGCCGATCTCAAATAATGATAAGAGAAGTATGATGATCATTAGTTCAGTACATCGATCGATTAAACGTCATAAATGGCCTACGCTGACTGTACTAGACTGTCTGGTAAACTTTTAAAACGAAAATTTATGAATATAGTAAAAATGTAGAAGTTATGTGTGTGTCAGGACAGGACAGAGCTACCATAATAATATAACGAGTAGGTGTTACAAACACGCTTCCCATTCATATATAAGACCCGTTTCACAACCCACTGATATCTTTTACCAGATTGGTCCCAGTATTTGTTCAAGTGCACTCTTCCTTATTCGGTGCGGACATATCTGGGCTGCATGTCAGCGGGCAATGTGAACACGACTTACAATATAACGACGAGTTTAAGATCAAATATTATAAAAGGCTTTATTGAAAGTACTATAGACACAGCTGTTTCATTGCATTTCATTATAAAACTATGAAAATATGTAGTTAGTAAATCTGATGTTTTATTAAAAGTCATTAAACAACTTTCTTTAAATTTATTATATTTTTTCTGTTATGGTATTTTCCTGTTGCATTCAATGTGGTCTGAATGAAAGACCAATATTTCTATTTGTAAGTACTTAATTTTTTGAAAAATAAAAACTAACTTTAAGGACTGTTATAAGATATTTTAAGAGTTAATCTTATTAACAATTAAAATCTTATTATTATTTTAGTTAAATTGACCAGTTAGGTCTAGGTTAGTAGGAAGAAAATTAATATAGCAAATAAAACAAGTCCTGAGAGAAATGGTTTAAACGGATGCAGTCGGGTTAGGAAAGTTGGCCGTGTTCACTACGGCTTCCAGCTTTGCGGTCATCACGAGCAGCGACCAGACGAACCGATACGTATGTTAGTTATCTCACGTTTGATCCCAATGTAACTTATATGTGATTCTATACCAGATAAGTTAAACCATTGATTACAAATAGGTAGTTCAACCAATACTAAATATATCTATTACAGCAGTATAACAATCTATAAGTATGACAGAAATAGCACTCTTGCCTCACTCTCTAATCGGATTTTCCAACAATATGCAGTCGTTATGATGATTTTGGATAGTAATCTCAATGTTTTTCTAATTCGAGTTTGAAGGGGGAAGGCTTGTGATCACAACGAAATAATCCAGGTTCACAACACAATAAAATATCAAATTTGGCATAGATCACATTCACCGATTGGATCCGACGACTAGATCTTACAATATATCATTAAATAATCATTTCACTGCAGAATGGACAGAAGATCAAAGAACTTACCCAACATATAAAGCATACGTGAATAAGTAGCGAGTAAAGTGAAGCACTGACTATCCTACAAAATTTTATTTCTAACAATAAAATACAAAAATCTCTACCGTGGGAACACGTTCGTGAATGGGAACTTGGACCGATTAAGTCAACACCTGACCATCCGAGAACATTAAATAGATATTTTTTGATAAATCCTCGGTAGTCAGGTAGTTTCTTTTTTACATTCGTAGTAATAATAATGGTTTCCCATCAGAATTGAACAATTCAAGTCAAACACCTGTTTAAACGAATTAGATGGCATAGAATAGAATTTAAAAAAAGATTGAAATGTAGATTTGTAGAAACGTAACTGATTCCTAAACCGGACTTAATCGTGATATTATTCAAGGTATTTCTTTTTTTCTTATTTTAAGGTACACCGACTTTTCAGTTGGACTACACCAACCGTGGTCATAAGTTGACAAGTCCCTAAGTAGTAAGGAGTAAATATTGTAGAAACAATCACGTAATAAAAATAAAATATACGACAGCTGATAAAGTTATTGAATATTATAACCAAATAAAATTGAAGAAAATAACACAGCACTCCCCAATTCTCCCTGTAGGGAATTTACACCCTATGTATGGGCGTCAGGTGAGCACGCAACGTCGGTCATTAATATCCCTTGCCCCTGTTGAATATTAAAATACATGAACTTTCAAAGCCATTTAGTATCCCAATTTAACTTAACTCAGGGAAATAGGAACCACACCTATTGTATACATTTACAGTTCGTAAGGTTTACTTATCAAAACCTTTTAGAAAATTACTAAAATTTGTGGTTTTCGTCTAATAAGTATAGCTACTCGTATATTCATTAAGAACCATCAACGCTATAGAATATTTAAATGATGCTCTCTATGTTCAATGGACCACACTGGAAAGTTATGGAACTAAAGTAGTAAAAGCACTCACCTCTTCTAAAATTGGACAACTTTTGTAGCGGGACTTTTTGATGGCTAATTCCCACCACGGCACTGGCGGTTTAGATCGCAGGATTGTTTGACAACCTATTTTAGGGTCTTGTGATTCATACAAAGTCCCTAAAGTCCTTGACAGCGGTTTGGTTGATGTGTTTTCCGAATTATTATCTGCTGGTACACCAGTTATGCATTCGCAACATTTGTGAGGTGTTCTTAGAGGTCTTGTATCAGCACTAAATGAATGTCTATAATTAATTCTCTTCGAAAACCCGTTTGTTTCGCTTACAGATCTTTTGAATCCATTTCTATTATTTTGCAGTGGCATTCGTGGTATTTGTTGCACCTCATTAAGAATTGTATGTTCACTTAGTATGCTACAGTTTTCATCGTTGAGAGGAGTACTTGGTTCAGAATGATAACCTATTCTGCTACGTTGCATAGTTCCATACAGGGAACTTTCTTTCATATTACTAAGTTTTAGTTCAATAAATTTTGGCCGCCTTGTATTTAATGTGGCGTATTTTTGTGGTGATTTATGAAATTTTGATTTATTTGGCAAATCTTTGAGTACATCTTCTGTGTCTGTAGAAGGTATGGTTGAATTGTCACTGTAACTGGATATTGGTCGGTCATTGTCTGTGAAGTATGACGACGACTCAGAGCAATTATCTCGATCGCTATGACTTCTCCTGCAGTCGATAGACGAACCAGTAAAGTCCGTGCGTACGGAATGCTGCTCTACACCATCTTGAATGACTAGGTTCTGCTCGCCGCTGCTCAAGTTAGAGAAACTGTTTTTTTCACCGCAACTAACATCCTGCTCTGAAGACAATTCCAAACTTTTTAATCGTCTGCGTGACTTTATGTCAATAGAAGCATAAATTTCTTTTTTACTATTTCTGCTTTTCACTGGGGAACTGCACTTTGACGACGGTGGTGTTATTTTGGCATATATAGGTTCTGTAAAGCTCAGTCTTGACGGTCTATCAGTATTGATTGTTGGCACATTATTTACATATTGTACACCACAACTGTTATCTAGGAAACTACTTTGAGGAGTCCTGCTTAGCGTAAAGTATTCTGAGTGTCTTTGAGGTAGATTGGTGCTTGGATTTGGTTCTACTAGATTTCTAATCTTAATTCTGCTCCTTGGTGCTCGGATAGTAGCGAATCCGTCGTGTATTGGAGAGCCATGGTAAACAGGCGACGTGGTCACCGCCATGTTGGATTTACTCCTCATGTCCGCAACGTGAACATTTTAACTTTTAAATATTCGTTGTTAAAGCACTAAATTAATAAATATAAACTGCAAATTTCTCCTACATTTAATATTTTAAATCTGGAATACGTAACATTTTATAAATGAGTTGTAGAACTTTTACAGCGTGCATGTATCAAACAGAAATCATTGATGGCATAACTAAGGAGCAGACTTGAAAGATAATCTTAAAGCGACATGAGCACTTGACCCCTATGGAAATAGGTACCATCCATAAATATATCATAAATAGATTTTGAACTTCCATTAAAGCTGTACGTCCGGTATTATTAATCGCTATCGTATAATATAGAAGCAATAAAAAATTAATAAGCTAATAATAACAATTACCAACGATTACGGATGTTATAACACTTTGTGGGATACCTTTTGCTCATTACCTCAAGTATTTCAACGAAACGTTGCAGTAATCATATCCAACACAACAGATATCGTTTATACAAATTGTATAACCTACTAGTGTTAGTTACGAGGAGTACGTGCCGAGTCATAGGGCAGAATTAATATCGGCACTCACGCACAAAGCACAATATGCCTTATAATATTGCATATCAACTTTTGATGTGCATAATTAACTACGCATTGACAGAAACTCGATAAGAGAATAAAACATGTGAATCATTTCTTCGATTAAATAACAATGATTTTAAATTTTTAAAATAGACTTCACTGGATTTCTCACGGATGGCATATCAGAACTGGACCAAATTAAAAAAAAGAATCGGCCAGTCAAAGTTCTGAGGCAACAAACAGTTAAAAGAATACAGTTAATTTGAGAACCTCCTCCTTTCACCTTAATGCAATTGGTTAAAAAAGGAGAAGCGTGTTACATTTTGGCAGGTGTTAGATACACTGCCCGCGTTTTTTCTCGTTTCATTTCCCACAGAAACATACTACCGGGAAAACAGATAATCAATAGCGTTCAGGGAAAATGCATCCACGTATTAGTCAAAGAATTATCTAAATCGGTTCAATTGTTGCAAAGATTACTTCACACCACATTTAAACAAACCTTAATATTAAATAGTATTAGTGTTGGTACGAGTATATACGAGTATAATGATGTCAGAGTCAAAACAATTTTGTAGTCTCTGCTCTGCTATGCCTACACAATTCAATGAACTTGAATTCTACAAATGGAATTTTGTATATAAAAACTTTGTAGTGTAATGATTTATAGGCAATGCATTAGATCATAAAACCAAGAGTTACGAGTGCTGCATAATTCATCTGCGACGTGCAGCACAATAGCATAACCGACTGTCGACATATGGAGAACGCTTACACATACTAAATAGACGTGGTCAATAACCATAGATTCTTTGTAATTAGGAATAATATGTTACATTTTAATCATTAAAACGCTCTTATGGTTTGATGATTGGAATCTGCAATTTTAATGTTCAGGATACTTGCATACTATTTCTCGTAGGTACGAATTTCAAGAGTCCAGGTTACAAAATAGATTTCACTTTGTGTTGGAAGTCTAACTGACGCTGAGATTACTAAGATGAGTGTACTAATTCGTATAATTTCGTTTCTACATTGTCTCAATCTATATGGCAACGAGAAAGTAAAAATGTTGTACCATTCATATCTAACTGAAAGAGAGTTAGGTGCTAGATTTAATATGAGTCTTTTTCTGTTAATAACATAATCTCGTAATAACGTGGAGAATTTGTGGATTTTAGATATGTAGCATTTAGGTATATGTAAAGCAAGATATTCTACAGATCGGCAAACTTGAAAGGCAGAAGTAAACTAGTTTGCAGTCGACAACTTACGAGTATCACAAGTGTCACGGCTAACAGTCTCCATTAATTTTAATTTTTTTTCATTATGATAATATTGTTCTTCAATAACAATTTGAGAAAAACACTAAACAAATCAGCAATCAAATATTATATTACAAAACAAAAGACGTCACAAGATCACGTAGATAATTATCTAATAAGGAAAAATAACTAGCCGGACCAACGCTTCTAAGCTACTTGTAAAAAACCGAGATCTAATAATGATAGGTCATGACGTTATACGGGTTAAGTCGTAAATTATGTGAAAGAGCGGGAGGGGTATAACGGGTGCCAATCAGACAAGCGAACGTCTCAGACGGAGGGGAACACAGTGAACAATCCTGGGTTGTAGTTTTAATATCGAGTAATCTAATTCCGGGATCTCAAAGTTTTGTTTAGTCCTATAAAAGCTGAAATTTGGACAGTTGTGGATTATTAGATTCTAGCTGGTGCCTGCGACTTCTCCATTCTCATTTGCACGTGGTGCAACTTTTACACACCAACTGTGACTTTGAAGTGCGTGCATAATGTACGACTTGCCTTTTGGGTATGAAGACGAAGAAGAAGTGCTTGCTTGATTTCCCCTAAATGTTAACTTAAGTTAACAAATGTTAACTTAAGTTAACTAAAATTAAGATAAAGTTTAAACTTTATCTTAATTTTATGAAATGTAGACACAAGATTGGTCCACTGGAAGAGATTTCTTTGAAATAAGTGGTACCTTTTTTTATTATACCTAGTACCTACCTATAGATAGTAGGTATTCTCTAGATAGATGTTTGACAAGATATACTGCCTTCAGCAATTATCTAGCGTTCCAAGATAAATTGAGTAAGAAATGTTAAAGCTGCAGTTGTGAATGGGCAATTTTGCTAATCTTATGGCATTAAACATTTTCACACTTTAAATGAAGCGATTAACCTTTTCTCCCGTGAAATTTTGAGAACCGTAGTCAGATATGCCATAGAACAAGACAGAAAACTGTTTATGTATCCATCTCTCTTCCACCAATGCAATGAATACCCGTTTGCGTATCAACGACCTGTTTGTTGTGGTGTGTAGCTTTAGCTGGCAGAGGCCACGACCGCCCGCCGCCGCCGTAGTAAAAGCGTTCAGCACAATACTTATTTTCATTTCATGGTCATTTCGTAACATTTCAATAACCCTGCCCTCTGTTGTCGACAAAGATAGGTAAATAAGTTTGGAAGATAGACATTAGGTACAGTTATAGAAAGTCCAGAAGACGTAATTGTTACATTTCTGTCATATTTTTTAACTACAGTACCTACCTTATATCGATTAAATATTGAAATGTTCCTGATGCAAATTGCCCGAACACTGCAGTAATACGTACAAGTGCTCCTAATTTATCTTATCGAACTTAAAGCGGAAACATATTCAATATACTCATTTATCTAAGGTTACAACGTGAGAATGTGTAGTTACCTACCTACTAAGAACGTAAAACATATGCAACAATGAGATCACGAGTCTAACGGTTCCATGTACCTACAGACGCACAGCTGACAGTGTAGAATGTGTACAGCAGTACCGATTGTTTAAAGAAGCAATAAAAAGGTGATTATTAACTGTACACGAAACTTATGATTGTCAGTAAACAAATCGTTCGCAATACTACGAACTTAATGGGTTATTGGGAAATCGCTCGCAAACGAGGTATCATTAAAAATTCGGTCTAGGATAATAGCTTTTAATATGTGTAAAATAAATAGAATAATTCATACCAGTACTTACGTAGTGCTATTTCATATTCTGTGTAAGTACATCTATTCTTTGGACTGATTGTGTTCCTTCTAAACAAACTACCTAGGTACCACATTTTCAAGGCAAGCACTTCTCCGTTTAACTAATTCCCTTACGTCTCGACGCATATACTCGTATTGTTATGCAACATAATGAGCCCGTAATTTGAAGCAATTTTACTTAGAAATCCACACTTAACCCCGGTTTTCTAACCAGACTATTTGTTACATGTTATTATTTTTGGCTCTGACGCAACTCTCGATCTTATAACCCCAGGCTTGAATTGAAATAGGTAGGTACATTCCTATGTACCTACCTATTTCAATTCAATTCAATTTTTGTGATAACTTCCTCTATTTCCTAATAGAGGAAGTTATCACAAAAATTGAAAGTTGTCCGATGTAAATATCAAAAATATACCTAAATAGAAAGTAAATCTACAGGTTAATAATTATTATGTACAAATCCGGCGTTATATAATTTCAATTAAAGCAAACCAAAATTACACGGCAACGAGAATTACCTTTAATTGATCGAATATCACATATGACACGAAAAAAGGTTAATCAAGAAACTATTAGAAATAGTTAATAATTTGTATCTAATTATAATATTTGTGGTTTCATATTCACTGTCTACCTATGTAGTGTTCAAGAAAATCATCATAAGCAAAAATGGCAAAAAAGTTAATATTATTTATTATGTAGTAGGTATAATTTGTTGTAGGTACCTAAATAATGATGATCTCAAGCAGTGAGTTACATATCATAAAGTAGGTGATCATTATGCCACACTTGACCTCTTAACTCGTTAGAATTTAAATGATTCCTTGTGTACTGAAGGTAAATTATAAATTAAATTGTATGTGGCCTTCAAACAGTACCTAGTATCATATAATCTTATTTGAATTTGTCGGTGAACTTTCATATTTATTGACCATAATCGGACTACGTCGCGCCTTTTGAATAAACTAACGAGCTTTGAAGACGTTATTTTTACTAAAGGATTTAAGCGAGAGAGGGATTCAAAATAAAGCAGTAATTATCTGTCTGTTGAAAATTGATAAAACCCTGTTTGTAAGGCAGCAATAATCGCAAAAGGAATTCGTCTGCAGTTCCTATGATGGTGTACTCGCATACCTATACGGTACAGTTTGAAGGCCTAAAGGACCATCTGTCGCACACATGGCTCGAGGGCAAGCCGTTACAAGAACACTTGACGGGAAAACATTCGATATTCTATCTAAATAAGTAACTTGCACGCACATATCGACGCACAGTTCAGCAGACTGGGATTTAATGAAGTCTCAAATACGGTCAAGGACCTTAATTTTGTTTATAAGTCTTACACTAAAGATTCATCCATCTTATCGGTGAAGTGGGTTGTGCTAACAGTGCTAACGTCTTAAAAATTGAGTGTCACGATATGCTATGTATACATGTTAGCTGATCGCAACAGAAATGTCACACGATAAACATTTATAACAAAAAACTATAAAACAGTTTGAGATATAAAGAATTTCAAACACTGGCATTGATATTGTCCCAATTATCATAAATATGTGATTTCAACACAATAGCTCAGTGCGAACGACTGGTTCAAATCCCAGTGAACCGGAACAGGCCGAGTTTAAACAAATTATGCGATATAATCTGATAGGTATCGATACGGTCCCTAACCAGTATACGAAGAAATACGCAGAACTGCAGAAGCAAATTTCACAGACGACGACCGTAACAAGTAAAATATACTGCGTGGGTTGGGCGCATTGTTTGCCTCTCCTGTTAGTAGACGCTATATAGGTAAGCACTCGTACGTCATATTAAGTACCGTGTACTGTATTTTAAGAACGCCGTCGGCATGAACTCTGACCTCTATTAGCTATTGTAATGTTAATCATACTACATATTCTTAAGGTGCAAATGAACCGTGACGAAAAATTTGAAGACAAAATTATATTAAAATAGAAAGCGACAATTTGTTTTGAGTGGAATTCCATGTCTTAGCTTTTTAAAATTGTTGATGAGTTGATTACAACGACTTATAAAGGCACGTAATAAACTTAACATATAACCTCATTTGAAGTTGGTTCATCCTTCCTCACTAGTCAAGGGACAGTGTTATCTTTGTTTGTGTAGAGTCTGTATCGACCACCATGCCAAGTACTAAATAAATCCTAAGCAAATGTTCCTAAGCAAAAAGTTTCATACGTTAAGCATAATATTGTTTACATTTCACTGTAATATGACACTGAACTTAGGTTAATCCGTTTTGAAGTAGATGTGCTTGTGATGCACTTCCTGAGTAGATACGGCACACGCACAATATTGTCTTGTAGAGCTTCCTTCCGTGCCTTCTATTCATAGTCGGTACACAGTGAACTGATAAAGTACTTAGGAAGCATATTCAAAACACTATAGTGAACTGAAGTGTTATAGTTTTTTAGTACCCACAAATTAAAAATAACTATTTCAGTTTGATGTAGTCTATTTACCGAGAAAGACTAAATGTACCATCTCGTGAGACATAGTGAAAATAAATGAAAAAGTTTCCAATATAAAATAGTTGGGTAATCTTTTCATAGCCCGCTCATGTAAGTAAGTAAGTAAATACGCTTTATTGTACACAATAGAGAAATGGTTTATGACAAGTCTTAAAAAATATAATGAACAACAGGTGGCCTTATTGCTAAAGAGCAATCTCTTCCAGGCCACCTTAGGATGGAAAGAAAGTTTCAAGAAATGATAGGGGCTGTGTACAATGTAATATAATTATATAAATATATATGCGAATATTGTTTGTTTCACATATAGTGTCTTTAGGCCAAGGATGACGGTTAGCCGAAGATGGCAAATAATTGGCACTAACCATTGAATACGTACTTTAAGATAACCGTAGCAACCTTCTGTCAAGGTCGGCGACCGTTGGTGGTGACGCAACAGTCGCTCAACGGGTTTTATATATTTAATTCATTGATAAAATCCCTATTATCCAATTTAAAATTACCGAGCTTTTAATCCTTAAGAAGAGTTCGGCCTTCATGAATGTCATTGTGCTACGAGTACCTATACTGGAAATCAAATGCCTTGCACAAATAAATTTAACCTGTCCAGTTCCTGAATAAGTAATTCAAGAACTGGACATTTTGTCTGCTGTGATTACTTAGGTGCTAGCTGTACCTACTTAATGAGTTTATAGGGAACAACTATCACGAATCTATCGGAGTAGGGGTACCTTTAAGTATAGAATATCCGAATATATATAAAATGTTTAAAGAAAGAATAGTATTGTCTGGCCTCAGCGACATTGTCTCTGTATGTCAGAAATATAAATAAACGATGACTCAGGCAAGATTTAGAAATTAAAACAATAGACTACAATAGCACAACAATAGTAGATAGTTAACTGAAGGAAGAAAGTAATAACCAATTCCTGCACAATAGTGTAAGTAGGTGCTACAATAGTACCTATTATGGCTTTCGATTTCATACTTTGGCCTCGGGATTTGGTATCGAAGTATACTTGAGGGTTGCCAAAATAGCATAACCAATTAATATGTAAAATTAATTTGTTCTTGATATACCGGAACAAATAAATCACATAACGTCGGAAAGCTAGCAAGTCATTAATAAGCAGTTTCACAAATTTGTAGAATTGGATGTTTAGTGGCAGTATAGATTACCCGATTAAAACAAAACGAAAAAATCTTATTTGTTTTAAGGGATATACCTACTATGTTTCTTAGGACAGGAATAATTTTATGTAATCTAGGTCTAGCCTTGAAAACTATTAATTGCGCAAACAAATTTTAACTCCATCCATCAAACTAACGAACGAATACTGAAACGTCACTCAAATATTTAGGAGCAATTTAAAGGCTTTGCGGCCTTTAAACTTTAATTTTTCATACCCAAACGTCACTTTGAGTATCTGATTATTTGAGTGACGTTTCAGTGCTGGAGTTTGCTTAAACTATTCTTAAAATATTAAGAAAGTTTTTTTTATTTATTTATCTTTTTTAATAGCTGAATATCATAGGTTGCTATTCTTCTTCTTATCCGGTACACTCTTGACAGAGCGGTCGTGATCGCTATGTAGTAGTAATATTAGAAGGGGCAGATGTGATGCGCTTCACGACGTTTCGCCACCGTGTCTATTAGAGGTCATCCTGCTGCTCTCATTGAGTGAACCTCCTAGGACAGACTTGATCTGGTCAGTCCAACGCGTAGGTGACCTTCCGCGCGGTCTAGTGCCCTCCACTTTCCCTTGGACGACAAGGCGTTCTATGGACTGATCACCACGCCGAGATACGTGTCCGAAGAATGTAAGGATGCGAGATTGTACTGTTGAGAACAGACTCTGCTTAATATCGAGTTCTTGAAGTATCGAGACGTTTGTACCCCCAAGCATTCTTCTCCAGCACCACATTTCCAGAGCGTCTATTTTTTTTCTTTCCACATCTCGCAAAGTCCACGTTTCAGCCGCGTATAGAAATATGGGGAATATAAGTATTCTCACGAGCCTGGTCTTCGTGGCTTTTGTTATATTCCTGTTTCTCCATATTTTCCGCATCTTGTCCATCGCCGTCCTCGTGATGCCCATACGTCGTTTGACCTCATCGATGAATTCGCCACTGTTTGAAATCTGAGCCCCAAGATAAATATAAGATTGGACCATGTTGCATTTCGCGATTTGAGTTACTTGAGGCGAATTATTTCTGGCACGGTCAACAATCATCACCTTGTTTTTGCTGCGATTTATCCTAAGTCCAAACTCATGGCTCACTCGTTCCATCCTTGATAGAAGCTCTTCCAAGTGTTGCGAACTGGATGCAAACAAAGTGGTGTCATCCGCGTAACGCAAGTTCGCAATCCTGCATCCACCAATTGTTACACCATCTGTCCAGTCCTCCAAAGTGATGCGCATTATTAGCTCTGTGTACACGTTGAATAAGAGCGGTGATATTATGCACCCCTGGCGTACACCGGCACTAGGATGGAAGTCACCTGATAGAACATCATCTGTGCACACTGAAGCTGTGCCCTCTCTTCATAAAGCCTTCTTAAAAGGTGTACGAGATGTTTGGTGTGCCCATATCTAGCAGGGTCTTCCATAACACCGGCCATCTCACCGAGTCGAATGCTTTGGAGAAATCAACAAAGAAAATGAATATGGGCTTATTAAATTCTCTTGACTTCTCCATGATCTGGCGTAAAATGAGAATTTGTTCCCGAGTTGCCTTTCCCCTTCACAAAACCGGCCTGTTCCGGAGCGATCTCCTTAGAGAGGTAGGCTTTCAGGCGCTCGTTGAGAATATGTAACATTATTTTGCTGGCGTGTGATATCAGAGCAATGAGGCGGTAATTGTTACATTTCTTCGTTGAGCCCTTCTTGTGCAGGGGTGTGAATATAGTGTGTGTCCATTCCGAAGACCAAACTCCTGTCTGCCACACCTTATTACAGATAAGATTAAACATCTGGTCGCCACGTTCTCCTAAGGCTTTAATTGTCTCTATAGGAATTGCATCTCCACCAGTTGCTTTTTTGCTTTTCAGGTGTTTTATGGCAACTCTTACTTCGGACATAAGGATGTCTGGTTCCAAATTCTCTGGTCCTGGTTTTGTGCTTATCGATTGTCGCGACCGCGGATCCAGGAACAATGACTGGCAGTAGCTCCTCTACGTTTCAGAGATTTGTTCGAGTTCTGTTACCACTTAATTTTTGTCGTTCTCGATAGCCCAGGTTTTAGTAGGTAGAGAATTAGTTTTTCGTTCGTTCGTTTGTCGTCGAAAGTCCTCAGAAACAGCTCCGATTTGGATCATTTTTGTTTTCAAATTATTGTTTTTTTATATTATTTAAAATCAGAAATATTGCAGAGGGGGGAAATAATTATTTGTATTGTTTAAACAATATGTAAATTATTTATACAAGTTCTTATTATTATACAAGTATTTATACACGTTCGACTTGCGTGAGACTATTAATCCAGAAGTCCCGGTTTCGATATTTGCGCGAATTTGGGTGTTTTTATGTACATTAAGAAATATATTTATTTGAATCAATATGGTCTACCTCCTCAACTGTGCAGCTGGATTGCCAGCTTTTTAAACGAGCGCTGAGTGCGGGTCCTCTGCGATGGCCAGGCTTCTCGCTTCTTGCAAGTGAATGCCGGGGTACCGCAGGGCTCCGTACTATCACCAACTCTCTTTCTTCTGCATATCAATGATATGCTATCCCTCGGGAACATTCATTGCTATGCAGATGACAGCACACTGCACGGGAGTTACTCGGTTCGTCCGACGGCGGGGCGATCTGAGATTGAGGAGGAGAGACGACGACTCGTGGCTGATCTCGACCGTAACCTCGACAGTATCTCTCAATGGGGTACCGAGAACCTGGTCGAGTTCAATGCCCGCAAAACACAGGCGTGTGCATTTACTGCGAAGAAATCCCCTTTCCTTCCCCTACCCTCTCTTCAGAATGCATTATTACCAATGAAGGACAACCTTGATATCCTTGGCATAGACGTTCGTCGAGAGCTCAATAATAAAAACTACATCGAAAGATGTATAGGGCTAGCTTCGCGGAAACTAGGAATACTGAATAAGGTAAAGAGATTCTTTACACCGGACCAGAGGTGTCTGCTGTACAAGACGCAGATTAGACCCTGCGTCGAATACTGCTCTCTCCCCTGGGACGGCTCCGCGAAGTATCTGCTGGACGCTCTCGACGCTATGCAGCGACGGGCTATCCGTATTATAGATTGTCCGGAGGTAACGGGAAGCCTTAAGCCGCTAGTTCAGCGCCGAACAATAGCTTCCTTGGCCGCATTCTACCGTATTTACCACGGCGAGTGTTCTGAAGAGCTCTTCAATCTGATCCCACCCTCTTCCTTCCGATCCCGAACGACTCGTGCCGGGCAGAGATGCCACCCCCACACAGTGGATAGCATGTTCGCGAGAACCGAACGTTTTAAACGTTCGTTTCTCTGCCGAACGATAGTGGCCTGGAACGCCCTGCCTGTGCACGTGTTTCCTCCCACATATAATCCTGGGTTCTTTAAGCGGAGCGTGAAGAGGCACATCAGTAGGTCGTCAAGTTGAGGGCCACTCTCAATAGTAATGTGTGCTGTGAGAGTGGCCCACAATAGCTAGATGTCGTCACGACTTACCACCAGGCGGGCGGCGTCAATTTGGCGAACCAAATATAAAAAAAAAAAAAAAAATAAAGAAAAAAAAAAGTGATTGCGGTAATCAGCCACCACTTGAAGAAGATGATGGTTTTAATATACAAATAAATGATCAAAATTAAATGTTCTTTTTGAAAATAATTAAAAAATTCACAATATTACTTGTTTAGTGTTATTTTTCGAGTTCATAAAACATTAGAAAGCTAAAAACTTGTTTTTATAAATAATTTATATATTCTGAATGGAGTCAGGCGATACCTGGCGAAAGTCCATGATAAAACAATGGAAATTTAATGTTGAATTTTTAGATAACTGCAATAATTTCGCTAAATACATATTGTTTAAACAATACAAATAATTATTTCCCCCCTCTGCAATATTTCTGATTTTAAATAATATAAAAAAACAAAAATTTTAAAACAATAATGATCCAAATCGGAGCTGTTTCTGAGGACTTTCGAAGATTGCTGATTTTGCTTATTAATAAGATCTGAGAAACGTTTGGCGTTTTAGATAATATAGAGTCCCCTTCTCTACAGTTTTCTGCATGATTTAGTACAGTCAAGATTTTTAATGATGTATGAGTTGTTAGTAAATTGTAATGTTTGTAAAGACAGTTATTACAATCAATAAAATCGCATTATAAAATTGATAGAGATGCATAATTTCCTTCTGCTGGTAATGTAGTGAAATACAACTTTGTAATAATGATGAATGCATGATTAATACTGTTCACCTACTTAAGGACCAGTAGAAAAGATAGCGGCATTGACTAATTATATTATTATATTCTAGCCACTACAATGCAACAACTAAGGCAAGTACGCTAGACTATTCTATGCTTTAACCGACGAGTTAAATTAGGTGCATTAAAAAACGATTTCTTTCCTTTTCCCGCGACTCAGATTTACTGTAGTGTAACATGCTATACTAGCTGTGGCGGATGGAAGTAATCAGAAAATTACCAATTAAAATTACAACTGTCCTTGTTAATATCGATAATTTGATTAGTGTTTTTATATAATTTATTATGAATGATACATGGCTGTAAAATAAGTGTTTTAAAGACCTTCATCATTCACTGAGCCTTTTCCCAACTCAGTTGGGGTCGGCTTTCCGGTCTAACTGCGATTCGGCTGAACTTAGATATTTTCCGTGAAGCGACTGCCACACAACCCATGGGCGATGGATGGCCAAGGAGGCGGCTCTGAAATTGAGGAAGGCACCGGACTACGGTTTGTATCCGATTTCATTCGTGAAGCATGTTCTGCGTCAGCGCACGCTTCACGAGTGGAATGAGAGGTACAAAGAAGGTACGACCGCCTCCGTCACCAAGCTTTTCCTCCCTTGTGCAGTGGAGGCGTATAGTATCGTCCGCAAGATGCCGGTCGCTAGCACAACAACTCAACTGCTTACGGGGCACGGTGGGTTCGCAGAATACCTGCACCGTTTCAGGTGTAAGGCGAGCCCATCGTGCGTCTGCGACCCGGACGTACACGAATCCATTACACATCTCATACTAGAATGCCCAGTCCATATGAGTGATAGATTAAATTTCGAATTTTCACATAATATAATATTAAATATAAATAACCTGCCCACACTAATAATAGAACATAGAAATGTGTTTATTGAATATGCAAATAAGATTATAAAAATAGTGCACAGAAGGAATGGGGGAAGATAAAAGTAGATATGGATCAATATTATTATAATATAAGACTACATAAATACGTTATAGTAAATAAGAAACATGTTAGTAACCAAAAGAGAAAATAGCAAATAAGAATAATATAAACAGAAGTGTGAAATGGAAAACCCTGCATAAGTAGTTAATAAATTGAAAACTAGAAATAAAATACCACATTGTTAGAATTAAGATTTGAAAAATTGTTAAATTTACCACATTAATAACTTTAGACTCTCAACTAAATAGATATAAAATTATAATTATGTTAAAATAAGATATACTTAAGCAGAAGTGTTATATAATTAACAATAAAAATAAAACATACCCTGATATCCCACCACAAAAGAGAATGAAAGAAGAAATGGTATGTTACTAGAGAATCAGAATAAAAGATGATAGATTAAGGATAGTTAAAGGAAGGAGCCATGTGAGGACTATTGCTCAATTATTTAGCCTTGTTAAAATTTATTAAATATTGTGTTTAATAGGCTTTGCCATTGGCAAAGGTGCGTAAATAAATAAAAAATAAAAAATAAAAACCCATGGGCGATATCGAAGTTCTGTAGTTAGACCGGTCGGATTTTGATTTAGGGCTCCAACTACACCTAACGACTGCCATAGATGTTCGTATGACAACCGGGACCGACGGCCTAACGTGCTCTCCGAAGCACGGAAGTATCAGTGTCTTAAGAAATGGTCACCCATCCTAAGACCGGCCTGACTAGATGTTGCTTAACTTTTGCAATGTGTTAACATTGTCGGTTGCCACTAGACCACGAGCCCTTCAAAAACCTTGTGTGTTTATTAAATAGCCATTTTCACCCGACTTCCAAAAAAGGAGGAGGTTCTCAATTCGACTGTGTGAACCGATTTTGAATTTAATTGGAAGCTACTACTTCCCAAGTGGTCCCATTCCGACAACTATTTGGTCCCATTTCGGTAGTTTGAGTCGGTTGCTGTCTCAATTTTTGACGTGTAATTTTATAATTTAGGAAGTACCTACTTAAAGTTTATAATAAAATATCTTATTAGTATATAATAAAATATGCTTGAGGCGACAATTATATCAACTCTTTTAACCATTATCTTCTTTTCGTGTTCAAGTAGGGGCAAGTTTTGATTTACGTACAGTGTCTCTAGTACCAGAGTGTCTAGCTAGTACCAGTTCCTTAAGTTAATTTGCTCGAAATAAGTTTTCGTATTCCCCATACATTTCACACCAACGCCCCTAGCGGTAACGTCAGAGAACTGTGTGAAATGTATGTAAGAATAGGAAACCGTATTTCGAGTAAATTAACGTAAGGAACTGGCACTAGACACACTGATAGAGCTTAATGAGATTCCCTAATACGTTAGAAATAGAGATTTAGGTGAGTTGTGTCTAACAGTAAATTGGATTTGATGTGTCTATTAAATACTATACATAGCAACTATTACTAGTAAACGCTGTAACTGAAAAATACGTGTACCTGTTGTAAGTTCAAGTTATTTAACGTACATTTTACGAGTTCGTTGTCTTTGTAGTAAACACTATTTTCAGATCGGATGCGTCTATAAAACATTAAAGATTATGTTAACACTAACGACCGTAAAAGATACATTTAATATGCAACTATAAATAAATAAAGAGTTATTTGTATGCAAATAGTAATTTTGAAAGTGAACTCTAGCTGAGAACGTATAAAATGGCAATTTACTTATGAAGGTTATTTACTAGGCCAGTTAGCTTATTGAACAAATACATAACGTAAGGGAACTATAAAGAGATCCCTGGCCAGTCTCCATACGAATTAACCTCAATTGACAGTGTCGAGAAGGCGCTTCGCTGATTGAAGACAGCGAACCGTCCGCAGTGAGAGTCGCTTTCTGTGTTCCATCCATTTGAATACATGTCACATTTGCAAGTTAAACATTTATGTTCCTTGCATTATTAGCATCAATAGTCGTATTTTCAACGTACTATGTTGATAAGATATTAAAGTGAAATATCTAGTATTCGATGCTAAGTTATCAATCGTTATCTTTAAAGATATAATTTCGTATTATCGTTGCTAACAAACAACGTACATAGAAAATATTGCACGTTTTTTAATAGCGCCTTAAATCTCTATGAGTTAAACTATATTCCAATCAGAAAGAAACTGGATACTTAGGTGTTCATAGGAATCATAGGTGTTACCCTTATATGATTGTACTATATCAGTAAGTTAAGTAGAACACTTCGATAACCCGCATAATGCATAGCAACTACCTACCTACACTAGGAATATGTAGAACAAACCAAGTAAAAAGGCAATATACTCGTACATCAGAATTACATAACAACAGGGCATCTAAGTTAACAAAGGGACGCTATTACAACCAGTCAGTTACCAAAATAAGACATAAATGACACAAATTTAATGCCGTGGTTTTATTCTCATTTATGAGGGCAAAGTAGGACCACAATGTATACCTATAACATATTGATTTATCGTGCCCATAAAAGGTTAAGAGCAAACATAACAATACTACCTAAAACAATGCCATATAGTGAACAAAAGAGTAAGTACGGTGATTACCAATGCATATTCAATTTTCATTATTTATAGTTTGACGCTAACTTGAGGACATTATTATCAAAGGTTCTTTGCGCAATTTTATTACCTACTTACTTCTTATTTTTTTTATTTGGGTGAGAAACAAAACTAATAATATAGACGATGCCAAACGGTTTACTCAGTACAAAACAGTTGCTACAGAACTTTATAGGATAGTAAAACATAGTCATATAATTTGTGATTTAGCTATTACAGACTATGTAGATGTTTTAGAATAAACGGTTACTTTTATCACCAAAATATTTTTCTTTCATGTAAAATGGAAAAACTATAACAGGTTTTAATATCCTACACATCAAACAAGATTGATATCTAACGGTTGGCCCTAAATAAAACCACATACGTCTTTAAGTAGGTTCCTGTTTCGTGTTCACTTATACAGATGTAACATTGATATGGGTCAGTAAAGGAAAGTCTGAAACTATAGACTTACAATGGTCTGTTCTTAGGAAACATGTCACTGATTTCAAAAAACATTAGTAATCAGATTTATAAAAAAAAAAATTTTCAATTTAAATCTAAGTCTACAGCTAGGTGACGATTGTAAACTGAGAGGTTCATGTAACAGGTGATCTATTCTTTTAAAAAAAATACTTTGCTTTTTACAATTTTACACATAGAAACGAGTTCGTCGTTGTATTGAAAAAAATTGTAGTACTGTCGAACACTTACTAAAATAAATAAAAGATAGTAAAACTATGCATTTATTAATTTTTATACAGCATGTTTCACGGTGATACAAGGTATTCGCTGGAACGCGGGCGGTTACGTCGAAATAAATAATACGGAGAACGTAATTAAAACTCAAAAACTATAAAAGCCACATATACCGAAAACTATACAGCACAACTATATAGCAAAACTATACTTCGTTCGTTGTCATTAAATTTGATCACTAACGAATAAAAGTATAGGTACTCGTGAAGTTCACTTGACCACTGTAAAAATTAGATTCTTGTTATCTCGCGAGAATTCAAGGATAAATAAATAGTAAGTGGACGTAAACAAAATGATCAAAGGGATATTGTTCGCGCCAAGCAGGATCTCTCTCAATAGGGGCTTTCTGGCATGTCCATGTAAAAAAGGGACGCAGTTACCTGCTCCTTGTAAAAGCTTTTTGATTTAGAGACGGTAGTATGAATTATACTGCAGTCACAAATTCTAAGTAGACAGTCATTAATTAATACAAATGACAGATTTCTATCATGGTGCCCAGCATGATTATCAAATTTACCATCAATGATTTCTGTTAAGTACTATATAATAGTAATTGCTAGAGCGTTTACAATATAAGCTATTCATCATTTCCACTATCAAATATGGAGTGGCTCCGAAAAGTAACACCCGGATGTCGTGGTAAAAAAAAACAACAAACGATAATCAAACGTGTTTCGCTCATATGGAGTTCAGAAGATGAGTATAAGTGCAACGCTTTAGTAAAAGTACCAAACTCTTATAAAACACACTAAAACTAATAACCATTCAACAATTTTCACACATATCACAGTAGTGTTCACAAGGTAAAGCAAGTTTTGTTTATAGACCGCGTAGTAAATTCAACGTGCACAACACTGTGACACTACTACGTGCGTCTGCCCTTCGGCAAGGCTTAGCGTACACTACTACAGCAGACAGCTACACACTACACTTCACTACAGTTATACACTAGCTAGCTAGTTGCAGTAGAGTCGAACGATGGTTCCCGTGTTGTTGTTCAACGACTGCATTTAATATAACTGAGTCACGGAACACAAGAAACCCGGATCACTGATCAAACTAGTAACACACGGTCTATTGATTGTAGACAGGATGGGGATGGGGAAATTGTATGAAGGGTGTGAATATTGGTGAGTTAAATTTATTGGTAGTCGATACAATTAATTTAAGTGGAAAGGGATTCATGACAGCTAATATTTGGTAGTGTACTTTTTTAAAATTATTTTAGTTGTGATAAGAGATAAACTGAGTAAAGGACGCGTGTCGTCAAACTTATCTAAAGCATACACAAGACACTTGTTGCGCAAGTGCGGCAGTCACTTCTGAGGATTTATGGGGCACGGGCTCGAGTTACATTTGATAACGGCTCTGAGTAAACACAGCAACCATAACAAAAATGATTATACTTCTAGAAAGAGCAAACAAAAAACAATGGTATCATACAAATATTAGCTAAAAATAACACCGTCGCAGTGCAAGCTTTCAACCACCTATCCTTACCGAAGCGTTTAGTTATACGAATTGTATTTTAGATACAAATTTAAATAGTTAGTCAACTCAGACTAAAAGAATAACATAGACGAAACGAATAGAACTAGCGAGTGAAGCCGCCAAAAGGGATACTATATGGCAATGGGATACCATTCCGCTCGCACTCCTTTGTGAGCAGCGAGTGTGTACGCACGTGCGATCACGGTTGAACAAAATATTATAAATATGCCGTATTGTGTGGTGAAAAGGTGTAAAAACACTTCAACTATTCATAGGAAGAATGCTGGATTATCGTTTCATAAGTAATTAACTATTTCTTATTAGATTTCATAACATTTTTCTAAATAATTTAGTTGCACAAACTAGGAACACAAAACCTCCGCCATACTATACAGAGTTGCCATAATTTTTTCATCATTTCCACAAAATATTTTGCAGTATTTATGGGAATTATAAAGTACTGAGTAAAAAAAAACAGTGTCATCAATGTTGACAAGCTCGATGTTTCTAATTATCATCATCATCATTCGTGCGTTAGTGCCGAACTCCCGATCACATCTGTGTCCGAGATCTACTTACTATGCGTGGCTTGGGTATTTCGGCAATCTTGGAATTGACTGCTGTCTGACCTCCCAGCCTGTGTTCTGATCCAATTTATTTATGTTACTGTGTCAGTATTTTAATTTCAGTCTAACACTACAAAGGCCTTAGTCTTAACCTAACGACTATTGATATCTACTTCATGTATAGTCAACGACAAAAGTAGCTTAACCAATAATTCTTATCTGTTGATCACTATAGCTGTTAAACCGATCACAAAATCATAAACAAAACACGAAATATATTAACTTTGTCCTTGGGTATTCTAACATTACTAGTACATTGCTGTGGCACATGCATTGGGATGTAAAAAAGAATAATAAATATTTTTGTGCTAATCAACTTTTGTTGTTGACTGTAACTTGTACTTACACTGGAATGGAGCTTTGTTCATTCATCTTAAAAAGGATTATTGTAATTATGGGATTTTTTTTGAAAGCTAGTAATTAAAGTGTGTTTACTCAGTGTTTATCACGTTTTCATTTATTTTAACACTTCCCCATTTTAGGCACATATCATAATAATCATTTGTGTAAATGATATAAAATAATTGCAGATAACATTTACTATAACAAATATTAATTATCCATCATATATGTCCACTAAGATTTTTTGGAGATTTTTGTTTGCTGGCAACATTACGCACACGCCGTTAGTGGTATCGGTACACGGAAATCGGAGTCACACGTACACATTGAAAGTGTCATTTGGCTTCACGTGTTCATTCTACATGTTCCGTCTATATTCTTCTTCTAGTCTGAGTTACTCAAATATTAGATCTTTGTAATTGGCAGTGCCAAGACAATATAGCCGTAACGTTTAGTTTCGAACTTGCACTTGACAAAAAGGCTGGTGTCTAGTGTCAGTAGGTCTTGAGGTCATTGTGCGAAATTCTTCCTGCTAGTCGACCGGACTTTTATTAGACTGGATAAGATTAGCGCAGAATAATAGTAAACAAAATGAATTGAATTCTCAAAGAATATAAAATTAAATCACTAAGAAGAGAGACATTTTGCAGTTTTGTGAGTAATTATATTACAATAAGATTAACAGAACAGATTTTCATGTTCGTTAATTAAAAATTACATGGAGCAAAATCAATAACGTTTATGACAACGACTTTTGAGTGTCATTAAGTAGAGGAAATGTTTTGATGAAAAAATATTAGCTCGTTTGTGTGAAGGTGGACCGGTAGGTACAATACTTGGTTCAAGGATACTACAAAGGGGTACACTACATAAATACGAATAACTTTATTCCGTCAGTCACAAATACGAATGTCAAAATACCGATTTTCATAATTCCGACTGGTTCAAAATTCCGAGTATAATAACTCCGATTGATCATTATTCCTACTTTTATAATTCCTAAATTTCAATATTCCTAACGTTTATAATTACTTCTCTCAAAATACCGAGCTTCAATAGATCGAATAACAAAAAGTCCGACTTAATGATATTTCGAAACATCAACAATACGAATTCTGATTATAAAAATACCTAAATAGCTAAATAAATTCAAGCTAAATAAAAAAAATCCTAAATAAATTTTGTTTCGAATAAAAATATTTTGTTTCCCTGGTCACATGCCAAACTATGTTTCCCAAATTTTTTATAAAATACAGATCAATTCCGGCGCTTCGCCGGCCGCTCCCGCGGCACGCTCGCTTCGTTCGCTCGGCTCGCGTTCTGTAATGGTCACAGTTCTAACCTAACCTAACCCACTTCTACCCATTCTAGATACCCAGACCAGACTGCGTGAAGTTGGTTCTGCAGCGATTTCTTTCTGTCACTAAATTCTGTAGAACAAACATGTTGACTTTTAGTTTATTCGAAGTATTGAAAATTGGAATGTCGTGTTTCGGACCGTGAACCATTCGAGTATTTGACTCTTCGAAAGTATGAAAATCGGAAAACTAACAAATCGCTTTAATGACTTTCGGTAAAATAAGTTTCGTGATTTTTAATAATATAAAACATATATTAACATAGCATCACGCCTTTTTTCCCGAAGGGGTAGGCAGAGGTGTGCAAACACCCACATCTCGCCAGCTATGTTAGGTCCCATGTAATAGGGGGCGAGCCTATTGCCATTTACCGGGCACAAGTTCCAGACTCTGGGATAAATATCTGGGTAAAATTCTAAAGAGAATTATACATTATCCACCAGACCCGGGAATCGAACCCGAGACCTCGAGCGTGGCAATCCGTACATAGTACCATTGTGCCACCGAGGTAGTTACCCATTTTTTAATAATAGACATTACAATTCTTAGGTATTGTGAAATTCGGACTTTTGAAAATAGGAACATCGAAATTCGGAATAAAGATTTTCGGAGTATTTGAGTGTTCCCATAATTGTGTTCACGTAAGAAGAACGCTGGGTGAGAGTTGGGTGTGCTTGCGCTTCGGTACACTCGCTGTTACCGCCATATAGATCGATAAATCGTCTACTGCGCAGCTTGAAGGTCAGTGTTATTTTTATATGACGCGAGGTATACTTTTTTAGGTACTACATTTTTGGCTCGGATAAGAAATTATCAAAATCGGACTACTCAGTATTCAATCATTCCAAAACATGGTAGGTGAAACGTGCAATTGAGAACTTCGAACGAACGTTTTTTTCGTAGGTGCAAAAGTAACAACATAGAATCCCTTTATTTTTTATTGCAATTGTGGCAAGCGACTTCATTTTTCAAAATAGTTGAAAAGATTATTCAATAGTGACTTAAAACCGTCAAGGCAGCAAGTTATGGAAGGTAGCAAGCAAGTTTTCAATAAAACAAAACAATTCACTTTATCGAGAACTGCTTTTTGCTTGTGATACAAAGTCGATAAGGTGGCTTTGAAACGTGAACTGTCTTCATAAGTAGGTATACACTAATAGTTTAGTTGGAGTCATCACTTCGACCGCTTCGACCTTAAACAATGAAGCACAGACAGTGGACCTTAACGTGTTGAATTATACGTAGGTCACACTATAAGTTTTGCGTAACTTAAAAAAACAACATGTTAAAACCAAAATATTATGTTTATTGCTTTTCAAAATACTCTCCTTTACATTTTAAACATTTTTTCATGCGGTCGAACCATTTTTTAAAACAGGAGGACCACAGATCTGAAGGCATGTTTTCTACGTGCTGATTGAACGCTATCACTGCCTCTTCGGAGTTGGTAAAAGTGAAACCTCTCATCAAATCTTTGATTTTGGGGAAAATACAGAAATCACAGGGTGCTAGGTCGGGGCTATGTGCAGGATGGGTGACGAGTTGTACTTTTTCAGAAGCTAAAAATGACTTTGTTTTGATGGCCGAGTGTGAAGAAGCGTTGTCATGATGTAGGAGGCTTTTGGGTCGTCTTTCGCGAACTTTTTCTAACACCCTGTGTAAACAAATGGTAGAATACCACTCGGCATTAACACTCTTTTGATCTTCAAGTGGAATTGTACAGATGGGACCCGTAGCTGAGAAAAAAAACGCAATCATTTTTTTACCAACGTTTCTCGCCTGCCTCACTTTTGTTGGCTTGTTCTCATTTACAAACACCCATTCACAAGATTGCTGTTTTTTTCGGATTCAAAACAATAAATCCACGTTTCGTATCCTGTGACAATGTTATAAACAGCATTAGAATGTCCGTGGTCGTACTTCAGTAGCATCTGTGAGCACCATTCCACGCGAGCCCGCTTCTGCTCCGCTGTCAGTTCATGAGGGATCCAATGACAACAAAGTTTCCGAGCTTTCAATTCTTCGTGTAAAATTTTCTGGATTTGACTCATACCAATCCCCAATATCCTCGAATTGTCTCATAGGTAATCCGCGGGTTTTCTTCAATTAACCGCTTAACAGTAGCCACATTATTTTCGTTGACGGCAGTTGAAGGCCGCCCTTCACGAAATTCGTCATGTAAAGAAACTCGACCTCTCTCAAATTCAGCAAACCATCGCCTCACGGTGCTCAAACAAGGTGCTTCTCTCCCAAAAGCATTTTGAAGACGAGCGGCATAGTCTTGCGGAGAGAGAGAACTTTTAAAATCATAAAAAATCATCGCTCTAAAATCTTTTCGACCTAATTCCATTTACGTAGCATACGTAAAATGATGTGTGATAAAAAACAATTGACAAATGATTTCCCGCCAATTGTTTTTTTTTATTACTAAGACGGTTGCAACGTTTAAAAAAATATAACATTCGATATTCAAATAGTTCCGATTAGCTAGAAGTGCAAAACTTTTAGTGTGCCCCATGTACATGTCGGCATTGTTTTATGGAACAGTCAATTAGTAACGAAGAACCCTCCACTCTAGATTTTTTCCTATTTTTAAATTGTCAATCCAGTAACATTAGGGACTTTCATTACAACAATAATTTATCTAATGTGGGGTATGTAGAGAGTGTAATGTAGAGTATCAGCTCTTAATTATGGTTATAATATTATACTTTTCAGTAAATATCATATCAACTACATGAGTAGATATTATCCCCGCTTCTATCACAGCATCAGGTCTTATAATTTTACATTTCATTTCATTGCACGGCTTAATTTTAATAGATTATTCTAGGTACCTATATAACTCTACACTCTCGTTTGGCAATTTATATTTGCGTGTGCTCCTGGCCTTTAAATATCCACGACTCGCCTTACTACATTTATTTGTAGAGAAAATGGTATAGTCATCATTATAGTGGACTTTTTCATTTTCATACAGAGAAAGGCCCCGGAATATTTGAAACGTATGGGTTATGACAGCATTAAATTAAATAATAGTCAAATTCAATCATAATAACCCGCTTCCTATAGATGAAAACTCAATAAAAGCAACAAAAGGTTAGTAGGCGTGGCAATTACTATTACCACATCATTACTTATCGAAATCTAAGACTATTAGTGACAAGTAAGATTTTAAATTACGATGATATTATAAAATTATCATACTAATACATAATTACCGGTACACCTACGACATCATTAAACATATCACGCTCGGTAATCGGTTTTATGATTGATACTTCAAAGATAAATGCCTCTACAAACTGCCAATTACATGAAAAGGTTAGGTGTGCCCTGCAGTTCCTCATGCGTTGAGCCAATAAGCCTATGTACCACTCCGGTCCCTTGGGATGTAGCGCAACGATATTGATTGTAGAAAATCCCTTGTATCGATCGAAAAAAGGTATTGTATAAAGATGAAATCTGGTCTAATATTTACAACCGGCCTTACATGGTAAGCAGTTAAGGTATAGCTAATGTATTTCTGTAATTAGGGATTACCATTACACTACTAAGTTGTTTACAATGAAATACAGTTCGTTATTGAATAGGTAACTAAGAAATAGTTTGCGGTGGATGGCGCAGTGGTATGAGTATGCGACTGCCGTACCTGAGGTCCCAGGTTCGATTCCGGGTCGAATCAAATTATTTGTGAGATCCACAAATGTTTGTTTCGGAGTTTGGGTACTTTCTATGTATAATATATATGTATTTAGATATATATAAGTAGGTATGTTTATCAGTCGTCTAGATCCCGTAGCACAAGCTTATATTAGCTTAATTTGGGCCAGATGACGTCGTGTTAGAATGTTCAAAAAAAAAAATCCCAATTACATACCTACATACTACAATCGCAAGAGAAAGAAAACGTACACAACAACCGAGGTGAAGCGGTTTGAAGCAAAGAGGACTAACGTTCAAACAATAGTGATAAGGATATTTATCAGGTGTCTAGATATCATAGCACAAGCTAGCTTAGTTTGGGCTAGATGACGTTGTGTGAGAATGTCCAAAAAAAAAAGATTATGAATCTATGTACCTACTTTAAAATCTTAAAACTTGGTCTAAGTTTATATATATTATTCTATAATTTCAGACGCTGATCTTTTACAAGATGAATCTCTTACGGGAGTCTTACATAATATGACATGTGTGTTTAATTAGAATTTGACCAAGTGTGAGAAAATTTTACAAACATGATGGATGAAACAATAAGCGAGTATGGTTTGATTCCATGCTTTAACTTCATAGTGAAATAGTTATTTCAATATCTGTGACGATTATTCCGCAATATTCAATTAATCACTCAGTAAAGCTGTATAACGCACAAAGGGATTAAAAGAATACTTATACATATACACTTTAGCAGTCGATGAGTAACCGAGATTGTAAAATAAATATTGAATCCTCAAATAAATAAAATTAAACTTCATTTTCAGCTGATAGTTGTAATAAGCTTGCAACACTCTTATCTTAATAACGTAAGATTATGAGTTCATAACTAGTTCGCCTTTGACTTCGATATGTTCCGATCGATAATGACAGTGACAATAATTGGTGGTTAGTATGGCACACATACGCCCGATATGGATATGTGTAGGTGATTAGAACAGCGTCTCACGGTTATACAGACCTCTGATATTGAATTGACCCCAGTTTCTGAGACATTCAGACGCAACTTTTTGAATTCGGGTTCGTATCATATCGATATTTAGTTTTTATACAAGACTAGCGGACCCTTGGGGCTTCACCCGCTTGAGAAATGGTAAACTAAAATCTTCCTCGAGAATCACTCATCCATCGGTGAAAACCGCATTAAAAATACACAATTTTAAAGATCTAAGATTCTAAACATACCTACATAGGGATGGACAGACTTTGTTTTATACTAAGTAATGGTATTTGAACGAGACGAAAGTATGTCGAACTGTGCGATTGTTATTGAAGGAGAAAGAGTGGAGCAAGCTAAAGAGTTTGTGTATTTAGGGTCCAAGTTTACAAGGGATGGAAGATGTGACGACGACATTGAAAGAAGAGTTATGGCAGGAAATCAAGTGAATGGGGCTCTGCATAACTTTATGAACAGACAGAAGATTTCCCGGAGGGCTAGGCTGGCTGTTCATAGAGGAGTGCTGGTCCCTACACTTATGTATGGAAGTGAATGTTGTGTTTGGCTGAAGAAGCATGAAAGTAAAATAAATGCAGTGGAAATGAGAAGTTTGAGAAGTATGACTGGGGTGACATTGGTTGTGAAAGTGAGGAACAGCGAGATACGAGAACTTTGCGGTGTATCAGAAGATGTAGTGAGTAAGATAGAGAAAGGGATGCTTAGATGGTTCGGGCACGTAGAAAGTATGGATGAAAGAAGATTGACGAAACAGATACATAAGGCGGGCGTGAATGGACAGGCAGGTAAGGGTCGACCTAGGCGAACGTACTTCGACCAAATCGGAGATGTTTTGACCAAAGGTCAGGTTAAGAGCACCCAGAACCGGAGAGCGTGCATGAATAGTTATGAAAGTGGAAGAAGCGAAAGAAGTATGCCAGGACCGTAGCAAGTGGAATTCCATAGACTCTGCCTACCCCTATGGGAAAGAGGCGTAACCATATGTATGTATGTATGTATGTTATGAAGTAAAATTTTAATCTCTTTCCACCTACGAGTTATATACCCACTCCAAATAAAAATTATGCTAGTGATGAAGATGCTTTAAATTCTTACTACGCATTCAAAAAACCGGCCAAGTGCGTGTCGGGCCACGCATAAGATAGGGTTCCGTAGTTACCCATAAAATCCTCTATAACTCCTGAACCAACAAAATTATACCATCCGTTACAGTTTTGCTTAAAAGTTCGTTACATGGACTACAATCTTGAATTGTTTCAGGTTCCTCACGCCAGCCGTTTAGTTTTTAAAGGGGGGGGCTTGTTTTCGCAAAAAAACGATCTTCAAAGTTAAATATCTCGCATACGGATACTTAAATCAAAAAATAGTATTAGCAACCTCTCTATTTTTATAAACGACTTATCTAATGATACCCCACACTCCGGGGTAGATATTAGCAAGAAAAAAAAAACAAATTCTGGTTATGTGTGGTAACTATTTTTTTTTAAATTTCTTTTAGCACTTTCTCAACGTAGTAAATATATATCCATGCATAATTTCATGTTTCTAGCACTCACCGTTTAGGAGGAAAGCCGCGGACAGACGGACAGAGCCGGAGACATGACGAAACTATAAGGGCTCCGAGATTTGAACTACGGAACCCTAAAAATTATGATAATGATGAAGATCATTTTCATTCTTACTATTCAATCACATTGCAACAGTTAGTTAAGTAGTATTTGGAGTGGGTACAACTTAAATAAACGTACTTATTAAAAAGTTCATAGTTCCTGCACTCAAAATAAATACGTAAGTACGACGTTTTTCCAAGAGCTCGTGAGGATGGTAGGTAAATAAGCTCACCACGAGACACATACAAAATGACCGGTTAAGCCATCCTAACCAAAATGTATGAGCAAGTTCCGTTAATTGAAAACAGATCCATATCTAGTTGAACTTCACTACATAAGCTATCATATCAGGTATCTACTCAAATAGTTAAGGATAGAACCGCAGAATGAAAGTATAAATCAGTTTGAAGTCAACCACAACCAGTCACGAAACACGGTGACCGCAAAATTGGATATAGGCAAGTATAAATTACATAGTATGCGGGACTGTTGAATGCCAGCTAAGCGTCATTGAGCATATCATCAGTCAGACAACTTTACTAGGTGGTGAATAAACAACAAATTGTTTACGAACGTAGGTACCCAATACTCACCTATCACGTTTCAATAGAGTAGGCGTTAGAAGTAAATACACTGATAGTCGGTAGACACACCAGCCTGTTTTTAAGTTGACAAAAACAATGGTAGGTACTCGCATTACACTGTATGGCTTCTGTGAGTGATGTAGGCAGATACAACAAAAACATTGTGTTAATAAAAAGGCAACATTAGAATTATGTAGATTAAAATATTGGATGGAACCAGGCGTTACTTGGCGAAAATCCATGACAAAGCAATGGTAAGTAAAATATTTTAAACTAAAGCATTATCAAGACTGTCTCAGAGAGAACAGTTCTCTCTGAGACAGTCTTGATAATGCTTCGTTTAGAGGCGAAACAATTGTCGACGTTTTGTTGTCTTTTTAATCCTGCAGAAAATAGTGCTATTAAAAAATTTAAAATAAGTTTAAAACATTTTTTTTAAATATTTTACTTACCATTGCATTATGTAGATTGTTCCTTCGCCGTTTTATCTAAGACTAGCTGATCGCCGCAGCTCCGTCCGCGTGATTTAGTTTACTCGTTCCCGGTTCACATTACCAGATTAAAAAGGAGCCTATGTTACTCAGGGTGAATGTAGCTTTCCAATGGTGAAATTTCTGAAATCGGCTCTGTAGTTTTTGAGTTTATTCATTACAAACATACAAACAAAAATACAAATCTTTCCTCTTTATAATAGTAGTATAGATATAGATTTAGAACTCCGGTAGTTCACGTAACATGACGCTTAATTCAAATATATTTAAACTATTCATTGATGTAAAAAAAAAACAAAATAAACAGATAACCTACGTTTAGCCTAAAAAAGTCTGAAGCTTCAATACAATGTGTTTACACAGAACTCATCAAAGTATCCTTTTTCTAGGTCAATATAAAATAATATCTCAGTACTTACATTGGTCGTAAGCTGCGTAGTTAATGTGTGTACTTTGTCCTTCGCATCAGCAAGTTCTCTTCTTAACTTCCGAACCTGTAAACATTTCTACACTATATTTTCACTCTATATTTTACCGTTTTATCGAAGCAGATTATCAAAATATTAAAAACTGTAATATGCTGTGCACAGAGGTCTAAGGAATTACTTGACCATTCAAGTGAGTTTTCTTTGCAACAAAACAAAAGGGCATAAGTGAGTCATTTTAGGGCAATGCAGACTTTTTACTTTCCCATTCAGATTGTATTAGCTATTGTCACTTGTCGTGTCGTCGCATTATGCAAATTTTACTTTCACATAGTAATCTCTAACATCTGTGTACAACGGTAAACCAGTTTTTTTTATTGACACGTAAAAGCACTAGATAACAATATAACAATATTCAGGACTCGAACACATACACCAATATCTTGTACCTCATGCGCCTGCCTCTCTTCAGCGCCAGCGCCAGCTGCGAGCGATGATGCTGTTGACACCAGCGAAGCAGTTGATCCGTGTACTATGAACAAGGAAGGCAAAACTTAGTCAAAACTATATGAAATTGATTATAGGGCACAAACTGCGGAATGTATTTTTTTTAATCTGGTTTGGAAGCCTGTAGGCAGCAATAGCCGAAACCAAAGAGTACTGCAATAATAGTACCAAACTCTTATAGTCAAGATTACATACAGATTTCCGAAACACGTGTATTTTGTATGTTATTTTTTTTGCTATTTGTGTTGTAGGTACCTACTTCACAGACATTCGTTTTTTGTAATGTGTGTTTATGTATTTTTACCGGGACATTTCGTAATATTTGGTACGTGTAAAATCTATTATTTTCTAGATTATCACTTAATATAAATTAATTACAGTGACACCATGCCCAAAGTATTCATTTTATTAGTGTGGATATAACTCGAAAAGATTAACGGGTATTTATGTTAGTAGGTATTCTATGTGAGAATCATGCCACATGTTAGCGCTTACGACATTATAGCAGCTTGTGTATAGCAGACATCTGTTCCGTATAAAAGCAATGACACAAGTTCTGAGTTCTTCAGGGGTTACATCTAAAGAGGTACGAATATTGAGTTGTTACCTACCAATCTTGGAGATAATTCATCGGAATCAGTAAGCTGATGGGCGGTCATTATTTTTAACAGACCTTAAAATAGGAGGAGGCTCTCAATTCGACGATATGTTTTATTTATGTTTGTCATTCGACTGGGGTTTCGTGATCCCATTCCGACAATTAAATACTAGGTCCGGTATTTTGAAGTAGGCTTTTGTGGCAATGTTTGACGTGTTTTGGAGAATAGAATAGGATTAATGAACAAAAACCTACATCTTCATAAAAGTCAAGACAGAAAAACGAGGATAGCTTGAATTTTGATGGACTAAGTATTTACACTTCTGTTATGCCTGTGTCGCTGAAATCGGGCGCCTAAGTCTTCGACACCTGTAAGAGGGGTCACTACCAACAGAATACGAGGCACACCGTTACGTGGGACTTAATTGCAAAACGTGAACGTATAAAATGCTTCTGCCTACCCGGGGAGAAAGAGAGCTGATGGTTTTCATTAAGTCCTAGTACTCCAAATAAAGAAGTATGCCCATCTAACAGCGTTCTATTAGAATGTCGTTTACAATATGCAATGCATTTATCATTGTACATAGTATTTGTTTATACAAAAACAATAATACATCTTACACATTGTTAACATTCGGTCAAATAACTAACTAACAGAATATAACAATAAACAATCATTCATGATTGGATTCAATGAAATACAACAATTTTTTGTTTTCAAAGTGCTTTCATATAATATAGTTCCAGGTAACAGTGAGCGATTAAAGCTTACTGTAGTAATTTGCGGTCACATGCCGATATGAAATTAATGGTAAGTATTTAAAATGGATAAAGGCGACACAGAAGCGTGATTAGATGACCCAAAAACAAAACAAAATCGATACTTTGTCGCGTGGGTTTAATGTTTTATGCTGTACTGTTTTAGTGTAAGTTTACACGAATGTCTGAAATAAGTAGATACCTACATTACAATCTTTACCAATTAGTGATAACTAAGTGCTACCTAACTCTTGGAACGCTGCACTTGTAGGTCGTTATAGTAACATAACACCTTCTAAAATACATAGTAAGGCAAATCTAAATTGCTCCCCTAGAAAAGAGTAGGTAAGTACCTACCTAAGCTATTTAACATTTTCTCTTACATAGGTTACCTACCTATATGTATACTTATTATTTTAATTTCATAATTATTATATTCCTAACTAGCAGACGCCCGTGGCTTTGCCTGCAAACAAATAATACACAAAAATCTTCCTCGAGAACTACTCTATTCATTGGTAAAAACCGCATTAAAATCCGTTTTGTAGTTTTAAAGATCTAAGCGTACATAGGAATGGATGCGACTTTTTTTATACCATGTTAAGATTGCTCGTTGTTAAAATCTACTGGTGGGGTTTACAATATGGAATGGGGTTATAGACTCACCATCATCATTTTTCTTAGGGTAGTGGTGTGAATGTCTTGGAGTATGCATCATGTTACCAGGTTGGTGAGTTGGGCTTAGTGCTGACCGAGGAGACGGAGATGGTGGCTCTGATACCCCGTAGCTTAAGCCTAAGGATTGTACATAAATGTTAGATTACAATGAAGCAGGAAAACAGTTTTAGGGTTCCGTACCTAAAGGGAAAAATGGGAATTCTATTACTAAGATTTCACTGTATCTCGTGAACCGTGACAGTCAGAAAGTTCTCTTCCGAAAGGCTCCCTCCCATACAACAAACGTTATTTTTTTACCATTTTGGTACGGAACACTTTGTGTGAAGTTCGACTCGCACTTGGCCGATTTTTTATCTAGTTTAGTAGACAGAAACACGGAAGGAATATGGAATTACACAGGTCATCGCGTCTATGTCAAAAAAAACAATATCTAAATTAGGCGGCTTTGTAATACATATTAGCACAGATTACTAAATAGTTACTACGTAACAGATACTTCATCATCATCTACCTGCCCTTATCCCAATTATTTGGGGTCGGCGCAACAAGTCTTTCTCCTCCACACATCTCTGTCAGACGTCATCTCTTCAGTCAGTCCTCTCCTTGTCATGTCCTCTTTCACACATTCCATCCATCTTTTCTTTGGCCTATCTCTACTTCTTAAACCCTCTACAGTCATACTTTGCACCTTTCTCACGATATTGCTTTCCTCTCTTCTCATAACATGCCCATACCATGACAGCCGCTCGCTTCTCAATTTTTCATTCACTGGTGCAACTTTCAAACTTCCTCTAATATACTCGTTCCTTACCCTATCCATTCTTGTCACATCACACATCCATCTTAACATTCGCATCTCCGCTACATGCAGTTGTCTTTCATCCGTCGCTTTTAAGGCCAAACAATCATGACAGTCCATACAGGACGGCAGGTCTGACGACAGTCTTGTAAATTTTCCCTTTAAGTTTTGGGGGAAATAGAAGGTCGCAAATAGTGCCTTTGACCTGCCGCCATTTGATCCAACCTGCGTCAATTCTGGGCTTCACTAAGATACTTCTCTCAGCAGAAAATTTCCAATACCTACTGCTATAATAGCCTACTCCGTAGCGTCAGCAACCACTGCATGCTAAAATGTGCCAAAATGCTCAAGAGTACAGTTGTGATTGTTTCGCACCGCGCGATCCCACAGCAATCGCAGGGCTGCCTCTTGGATAAAATTCAATTAACATAACTTTTTGTGTCTATGTTATTGAGAACTGTGAATATGTTCTGACTTATATGTGGCAGTTTAAAATTGTATCGTTCATAAAATGTTGTTTTTATAAATTGCTGCTGGCTGTGCAATACATCTAGATAAAACATAATTATAGACGTTTCAAAAAGAGTACTACCCGGCCTTTTTTTCATATTTTAGGTGTTATGTGTTTATCCCTTCTTTTACTTGATTTGCCATCTACAGCACATAAGGCACCAGACGGCATCGTAGGTACGCGTACGAACGAATAAAACTTATTACCAATGAAGGACAACCTTGACATCCTTGGCATAGACGTTCATCGAGAGCTCAATAATAAAAACTACATCGAAAGATGTATAGGGCTAGCTTCGCGGAAACTAGGAATACTGAATAAGGTAAAGCGATTCTTTACATCGCACCAGAGGTGTCTGCTGTACAAGACGCAGATTAGACCCTGTGTTGAGTACTGCTCTCACCTCTGGGACGGCTCCGCGAAGTATTTGCTGGACGTTCTCGACGCTATGCAGCGACGGGCTATCCGTATTATAGATTGTCCGGAGGTAACGGGAAGTATTGAGCCGCTAGCTCAGCGCCGAACAATAGCTTCCTTGGCCGCATTCTACCGTATTTACCACGGCGAGTGTTCTGAAGAGCTCTTCAATCTGATCCCACCATCTTCCTTCCGATCCCGAACAACGCGTGCCGGGCAGAGATGCCACGCCACTCCCACACAGTGGATAGCATGTTCGCGAGAACCGAGCGTTTTAAGCGTTCGTTTCTCTGCCGAGCGATAGTGGCCTGGAACGCCCTGCCTGTGCACGTGATTCCTCCCACATATAACCCTGGGTTCTTTAAGCGGAGCGTGAAGAGGCACATCAGTAGGTCGTCAAGTTGAGGGCCACTCTCTATAGTATTGTGTGCTGTGAGAGTGGCCCACAATCGCTAGACGTCGTCACGACTTACCACCAGGTGGGCGGCGTCAATTTGGCGAACCCAACATAAAAAAAAAACTATTAAAATTGAACAACGTGCGTGCGCTTCGCATGCGAAAACCGCACTGAATTTGGTCCGCAAACGGCCCGAGACCGCTCGGCCGGGCAGGTAATTATAGCGCGCAAGTACATGGAGTGACGGAGGCCTGATATTAGTAACACATCATTAAATGCAAGATACACTAGAACATTAGTCGAAGACATACGTTCTAATGGACATTACGTAAGTATGTGGTGTTACAACAAAAAATAAATGTTGGTGGTTTAATGAATGAAATCAAAACAAATGATAAAATAGGGCGTTTTCACATTGCACGATATCGTGACGATATCGTTACGATAATTTACATTTTTACCTTAAAGTTACTGCTGCTACTTAGGATATCGTCACGATATTATAGACGATATCGTCACGATGTCGTGTGTCGTTATCGTGCAATGTGAAAACGCCCATACACACTTTCTTTAGAAATAAATCAACAAATAATAGGTACGTTATCGTGTGTCCCGAATTTTTGAGTGTGAATCCAGTGATAGAATCAGAGGGTTAGAGACTTGTTATCGTGAAGGTGCGAACCCTATCTAATGATAACATTCCCTACTTAAGCAGGGTGTCCCTTTACACAGTTTTTGGGAGGAATAGAAGCAAAGTGTAAATAAAAACAAGTTAAAAATATGGCAAAAGTTTGCCATATATTCTAGTTTTCGAAAGATTTTTCATAAAATCTAAAAAACATGACATGAAGTTCTAATAAAAAATAAAAAAAAAGTTCAACATCACTTTAGAGGTCTTTGACCATGCTGAGTTGATTGCAGCTGGTCTTGAGTCTCTAACTATTACCGTTCTCGATTTGACCTCGTTTTGACCTTGACCTTGAGATCAGAGGTCAAATGTCAAGTTCATTTTAGAGGTCTTTGACCATGCTGAGTCGATTGGCGTTTACACGAGTCTCTAGCTCTTACCGTTCTCGGGTTGAAAGTAGTTCACGGACGGACGGACATTACTGTTGTATATGAGATTTTCGTTTCGAAAACTCTAAAAGTGAATAATTTTGGTCATAGCCGAGGGATTTAGAAATAAGCAAGATCAAACTATGACCACGTTGTGTATTATTTTTTTAAATTGACGCATAGGGGCGTATTGTGTTCCTATCAAGTTCTTGGGATCCCAAGCCAACTTCACCTGTAAGTGTTACCTACCTACCGCGGACGAGGTTCTAGTAAACAAAAGTTTTATGGAACCTACAATATAATTGACGATATGTGGATGTAGGTATATGCCTATGCTTACTCCTTCGGGAAAACAGACATATATTGTATCCCGGCTTCGCACATGCGGTAAGGCTTTTTTCCTTAATAAATCAGTCTTAGTTACTGTTTATAACATTAGCTATCTACCAGTGAAAGTCCCAGTAAAATCAGTTCAGCCTTTTTAGTGATTAGCTGGTACAAAAGGCCAGACTGCCAATTTTTTTATACTGCTTTTTCTGTATTATCGTTATACTGGATATACTTTCAAAAACATTTATACATTTCATTTTAATTTATTTACTTCTATAGATAAATGTAATTTTTACCTTGACCACCGGGTCCATACTGTACAGGCAAACAATAATACGGTTCGTAGTCACTTTCTGAAGACCGCTGCAACATTGAAGGATACAACTTCTCGGATTTTGTTGACCTGAAAATACATTATCTTTTAGTATAACTTTACACCCAATTTTCAGATGCTTTTGTACGTTCACGATCTACGTTTAAGCACACAGTATTGTTTATAATCCGCGCACGATGTGAATGGGATAGAACCTTGTCACAATAACCGCTCCGGGACGTCATCAATAGCTGAAAAGTAGGGACAACAAAACAGTATTGTATATGTCACTATGACGTCACCAACATGCCGCCAATCCCATTGACATCTTGCGCGGCTTATTATATTGCTTCAAATTGTGTTCAGAGACATTCTAGCTTAGATTGATTCAATAATATGAACAAAAAATATAGGTACAGGCAAAACCTCCAGCTAGTTACAATAGGCATGACGAAAGATTTTTAAATCCTCTTCTGTAATATCACATTTACTGTTTACGAAAAAACCTTTATTTTGGTAATAAACTAAAGTTTAACGAAGTTTAAGCCGATTTTCTCATTTTTCTTTTTAATCTTATTAATCTCCCAGTACAAGATAGTCATATCATAAATGCTTTTCCTTAGGTTTAACTTAATGTACTTCTTTTTCATTAATTTTAACTAAGCGCTATATGAGAATTAAAAAAAAATAGTTTGACTTTATGTTTACTTGTGTCATGATGTGTATGCTTAGATCACTGTCTGGACTTGTATTTCTGCCTCAAATGTTTTTATCATTCGATGACAGTAGTCTGTAAGAGTTATTGAAATAAATAAGTAAATAAATCTAAATTTTTATACTAAAGTAAATTAGTGTTTTAAGTCCTTTTAATATGTATTTTGTCGTATAATCATTGAATATTTGATTATGTCATCACGCCTATTGCCTTAACTAGTTATGCAGTGCCTGATATTTATAAACAAGCAATATAAAAAGATATTCTACCACATTTGAAGTCCAGGAAACCTCTTGTTATAGCTGTATTTGTACAGCGTTGGTAGTTAATTTGTATGTCTACACAGATAATTCTCTTAAGCTTATCGAACTATCAATATGATAAGAGCGTATCATAGTTACTGAATCAATCCATAACTTTACACAAAGCTTCCAGACACCTTTACAAGTCATAAACATAATTGTAGCTTAGCACATTATACCTACATTTGGCGAATTCACGACAAAAGCTCGAATTAAAACATGATTTGGATTCGATAACAGATGAATTTACTTACATAATGAATTAATAATAAGATTTTATTTTCAATTTTATTTGACAATAAATTGTACAATTATTCTACAATTTGATCAATTATTATAAAGAGTAGAGCACATTAAAATAGAAATCAACAATTTATAATTTATAACCTACTCTATCTATACAGGTGCTTGAGCTTAGGTGCTTGAGCTCCTTATAAATAAGCAGCTCATGCAATTCCTAGAGGATCACTCGCTAATCAATGATCGACAATACGGCTTCAGGCCAAAGCGATCAACGGGTGATCTTCTGGCATTCGTAACGCATGTCTGGGGTGGGGTTATGGAAAGGCACGGCGAGTCCTTGGCTATTAGCCTGGACATCGCCAAAGCCTTCGATAGGGCTTGGCATGCTTCGCTCCTTTCCAAGCTTCCGGCATATGGGTCTACCTCCTCAACTGTGCAGCTGGATTGCCAGCTTTTTAAACGAGCGCCGAGTGCGGGTCCTCTGCGATGGCCAGGCTTCTCGCTTCTTGCAAGTGAATGCCGGGGTACCGCAGGGGTGCGTACTATCACCAACTCTCTTTCTTCTGCATATCAATGATATGCTATCCCTCGGGAACATTCATTGCTATGCAGATGACAGCACACTGCACGGGAGTTACTCGGTTCGTCCGACGGCGGGGCGATCTGAGATTGAGGAGGAGAGACGACGACTCGTGGCTGATCTCGACCGTAACCTCGACAGTATCTCTCAATGGGGTACCGAGAACCTGGTCGAGTTCAATGCCCGCAAAACACAGGCGTGTGCATTTACTGCGAAGAAATCCCCTTTCCTTCCCCTACCCTCTCTTCAGAATGCATTATTACCAATGAAGGACAACCTTGATATCCTTGGCATAGACGGTCGTCGAGAGCTCAATAATAAAAACTACATCGAAAGATGTATAGGGCTAGCTTCGCGGAAACTAGGAATACTGAATAAGGTAAAGAGATTCTTTACACCGGACCAGAGGTGTCTGCTGTACAAGACGCAGATTAGACCCTGCGTCGAATACTGCTCTCACCTCTGGGACGGCTCCGCGAAGTATCTGCTGGACGCTCTCGACGCTATGCAGCGACGGGCTATCCGTATTATAGATTGTCCGGAGGTAACGGGAAGCCTTGAGCCGCTAGTTCAGCGCCGAACAATAGCTTCCTTGGCCGCATTCTACCGTATTTACCACGGCGAGTGTTCTGAAGAGCTCTTCAATCTGATCCCACCCTCTACCTTCCGATCCCGAACGACTCGTGCCGGGCAGAGATGCCACCCCCACACAGTGGATAGCATGTTCGCGAGAACCGAACGTTTTAAACGTTCGTTTCTCTGCCGAACGATAGTGGCCTGGAACGCCCTGCCTGTGCACGTGTTTCCTCCCACATATAATCCTGGGTTCTTTAAGCGGAGCGTGAAGAGGCACATCAGTAGGTCGTCAAGTTGAGGGCCACTCTCAATAGTAATGTGTGCTGTGAGAGTGGCCCACAATCGCTAGACGTCGTCACGACTTACCACCAGGCAGGCGGCGTCAATTTGGCGAACCAAATATAAAAAAAAAAAAAAAAGGTAGCTACTAAGAGTGATCAGACTATAGGATTCGTGAAACAACAAATAAACGTATTAATAAATGAATACATGATCAAAGTACAAGTCCATGAATCTCTTAATGTCTCTAGGTTGTTGAATTCTTTGGCCAATTTTCCATAACCATAATTACCTACGTTACGTACGTAAGTATATAAGTCGCATGGGTCAAATGAGTTTACGTTTCTTACGAGGACAGTATCTTCAAACCGCCAATTATTTACTTAACATTATTTGTCTAGTGGAAAAAAACACTAGATATAAACAGAGATGATATAACAGAAATGACACCTGGCACAGAACACCAAAGGGTACTTCCAGCTGTATTGTATAAGACTTGTTTGAAGGAACCCTCCTCGTTTAGCTTCGAACCTTAACAATAAGCCGTGCTATATTCAAAATCATGCATAAATAACAGATGTAAGTGAAGCGTGCCACCTTGAAGCTAAAACATGTACAAACTTCCAACAGTGGCATACCTTGGGAACGTCCTATCTCTGAGGTAGCTAAAATGTAACCAATAAAACTTACGTCATATTGCATAGTAGGTATCTGACCACTTATTATACCTACATATAAATACATAACAATGAATATAGAAGCAGTAATGAATGTGAAGAGTAAATAGAAGAGAAGCATGATATATGTAAGTATGACAGTTCACTGATAGCCTATATACCTAAACTAATCAAATACTTACATCAAATTGATTATGATGATATACAAATTACATAGTTATTTATTACAAACAGTGTGTGACCTCGTAATTTTATTTGTAGGGAATTATTTAGGACATTATGCTTTGTGAGTTAAACAGTTGTCCTTACGATATATTTAAAAATAATAGTTACATGATACACTTTTAACTATAATATTTGAATATAGGAACTCAATTTTAGTCTCAACTGTTTTTTGGGTTAATCAAGAGCAACTCCATTTTATAAAAGTACCTCCCCACTACACTACAACAGTCTAAAACCTCTAAGTATACACTAATATAAGGGGACCCACCTAATACTGTTGCTCCTGTTTAACCTGGAGCCCTGTGCGTCCCGGTGCATGATGAGCTTATTATGTGTGAGTGAGCTGCGATGGTGTGAGTTAGGGGAGGTGTGGTTGTGAGCCTGCGCCGAGTGCAGCGACGTGAGGGACTCCATCGACTCGCCCTCGGACAAACGCCCGCTCGCTGAGTATGTATTGCTGAAAGGGGAACAGTGATGACGTAATGGCCAGTTGTAATGAGTAATGAGTTATAATATCCTCTGATTCATACGAAAATAACCGGAAATAGTACACTGCAGTATTTTACAACTGGCCATTGATAGGATAGAAATGAATTATGAACATGAATAGAACAATTTTGTGTCAATTTTTTTATTCAGATTTTAGCAACAGAATGTCAATTTGAATCATGCATAGTTTGAAGTCACGATAGGATTCACCATGCGATGATTACAAGATTTACATTGGTTTTCAAGTAACTGAATAAAAAAATGACACACCAAAAATGTATAAGTACTTATACTTACAGGTAATATGAAGAAAAATGGTGATAATATTATGATACACAAACAATAATGGCAATATTTGGACCAATGATTTAAAATATGTTATTCACATATGACTATAACCAATCAAACAAACACCCAATCACATAAATTAGTAGTGTTATAAAAATATTTACCTGTGTCTCAGCCAAGGTGCATAGGGTATTCCATAGTCAGACTTCACTTCTGAATATGTTTGAGTGTCAGAAAGACTACCATCACTGATTTTAATACCGCCTCTAGGCGCAATCCTGTAAGTTAATATACTCAATAAGAACAGAGGGTGTACAGAATACTTTTGTCCTAACATAAATTGGGAATAAAATCATCCTTTCCCTTAAACTACTGACATTTTAATCTGCCTTCCTATGTGTTTGATTTTTTAGAAACAACATTAAAATTTATAAAAGACAACACTTATGCCAACTTATAGAACTGGAACATGTATCCCATGTGAATAAGGTTTAAATACTGATCCAAAATATTCCCACACTCATATATCAATACTCAGATAAGGGCTGTTTGCATAGGTACCTGTCCGACATACTGATACTGGCATCACAGAACCAATACAAATATTAAAAAAATTATGATATTTTTATCAAAATGTCTTCCTCTTTTGTGGTTCATTTGCAGGCTGTACATAGAGCAACCTACTTGAGCTCAGAAGTGTCACAAGTTACCGGGTAAGACATAGGTGTAGTGGGTTCATCTGAACTTACTGTAGTAGTTTCATTGACGGGAAGCAAGAACTCACCACTACATAAATATATGCTACAGACTTTTTTAGTTCTGAGTACTCAGAGACATAACAATATTGGACCGGTTCTTGCCTTATACCTACGTTTTGTTGGTGCATATGCATACATGATCACGAGATGTACTCTGCTACAACCTTTTACAAAATATCCATCTCTAGAAAAACTAATGTAATGAGTTTGTTGGATAACTGATGAAAGACCTGTTGCACTGTTGTTCATGTTAATTTATCACTCATGGGGATGCAAATCCGTTGGTGCGGTTATGGTGATTAGTAACTCAAACATTACAGGCTAGTCTATCCCACAACATCATGCACAAAGAAAATAACTAACACAACATTTCGTGGAAATTCATGTCAAAAATATTTACCTATGGTGATGAAACAGTGCAGCAAACTCATGAGTTCCAGGTTTTGGTAGTGATTGTGATCCAAGAAGTCTTTCTCGGACTGAAGCAGAAAGTTGTGCAGCTGCTGATCCCCCCAAGGAGTATGATTTTGGTCCAATCCCATTTTCTGTGTGATCAACAGATGAAAACAGTTCATGATTTTACAAGTAAAATAAGTATTACAATATTTTTTACTCTTAATAATAATTACCCTCGCGTGACATAAAAGTTCTTGCAGTTCATGCCTCTATGTGACAGACAGACAAGGCTCTATGAAATATTACTTGAGAAACGGCCAAAAGCCCCCCACCCTAGATTATTACGCCAGAGGTAGACAGAGGTGTTACTCTGTGTATGTCATCGGGGATACAGGTGGATGGTGATTGTCTCGCTTTTCATCTGTATACCTACTACACCGGAATAATAGAAAATAATATAATATTATCATTAACTTACTGTGAATTTGTAGATCCTGCGTACACGTTTGTGTTCCTCCTGATACTTTAACTTTGGTCCTTGGAACTGCCGATACTTGTGCCGTTCTTCCACCTAGAATTAACGAATTGATTGACAAGTGATTCAAGTTGTTACAGTTAACATGACACATTTCATAAGATAACCGTTATTTATACTCTCTGCAGGTTTAATAATCGCTTTTAATCAATTTTAATTTTAATTCAAACCGCTGGTCGTTACATATTTGTTTTTGTTTACCTTTTTAGAAAATGTCATATTATTGGTGTACCGATGACAGACAGAATGACAGATGCGTTTTATTGCATCATCTATGCTGTCATCGTTATACCCAACGTCATTCATTTTGCACAAGAATATAGTGATGTGCGCTAGGAATGCTCAAAATGTACATAACTGTACGGAGTGCAAACCTGGGTCCCCAAGAGTTAAATTATGTTGCCGATTGTTTACTTCCATTACTATCTTTTAAAAAAAAAACGGTACATATTAAGTAGGTAACTAGTACAATACGTCACTGATTGGATTGGACCCTTTCGTATAACATTCTATTAAAAGTTACCCGTCTGTAATTTTCAAAAGCCCTGAGCCTTACCGTGCTGTGGAGGTCCATTCGGTTGCGGTATAGGTTGCTGCACACCATTTTGTCTTTTTACATAACCAAAACCTTGTGGAACTTTCGGCTTTCCGGAGGAACAACTGCTGCCGTTACCTCCACTGGATACGCTAGATGGCCTAGAAGATCCACCTCCAGGCGATTGAAGTTGCTAGAAGAAAAAATGTGACGTGAATACGACTTAAGTAATTCATGATAAAACGTTTTTACTCAGAAGTTCTTTTGTCTGATTTACGAACCTGTGACCCGCCACTTCTGGAAGGATGTTGACCCGATGAATTCGAAACAGCATACTGTAAAGCAAGAAGTCTTTGATTAGGATTGATTCTGATGTAGGAACCTAAAGGTTTTTGTAACGTAGGTAGGTAAAAACACTTTCTTAGTTACTAGGTAGGTATAACAAGGAAGGTACCTAATCAATTGTTTAATCATTTTAATCACTTGCATCTAATGAATAGGCTTAGATACATGCTTAGGCTTAGATAGAATACTTAGCTAGGGCTAGGTAGGTAGGTAGGTTAGGTACCTACATTTTTCGTAAAGCAGACGTTAAATTACTCAGATAGGTACTGTAACGTTGAGCTCCTGATATGTAGTAGCGTTGTGTGCGGGATCGTATAGGTATACTCGTACTTTGAATAAAAAGCCTTCGGTTTCCCCGATACTATTTATATTTAACAATTATTACATATATTACACCTCAGACTAGAAGAAGAATATAGACGGAACATGTAGAATAAACACGTGAAGCCAAATGACACTTTCAATGTGTGCGTGTGAGTCCGATTTCCGTGTACCGATACCACTAACGGCGTGTGCGTGATGTTGCCAGCAAATGAAAAAATCTCCTAAAAATCTCTATATTGTGGACATATGGAAAATTAATATTTGTTAGTAAATGTTTTCTGCAATTATTTTATGTCATTTACACAAATGATTATTATGATAAGTGCCTAAAATGGGGAAGTGTTAAAATAAATAAAAACGTGATAAACACTGAGAAAACACACTTTATATACTAGCTTTCAAAAATTTTCTCATAATTAAAATAATCCTTTTTAAGATGAATGAACAAAGCTTCATTCCAGTGTAAGTACAAAGTACAGTCAACAACAAAAGTTGATTAGCACAAAAATATTTATTATTCTTTTTTACATCCCAATGCATGTGCCACAGCAATGTACAAGTCATTTTAGAATCCCCAAGGACAAAGTTAATATATTTCGTGTTTTGTTTATGATTTTGTGATCGGTTTAACAGCTATAGTGATCAACAGATAAGAATTATTGGTTAAGCTACTTTTGTCGTTGACTATACATGAAGTAGATATCAATAGTCGTTAGGTTAAGACTGAGGCCTTTGTAGTGTTAGAGTGAAATTAAAGATGTCCGTTTAGATGGAGGAGCCACATTTCGTATCTTAATTAAATTTATATAGGTATTTAGTAGTAAGTTTAAAAAATTTGTAGCCTTAATCCTCGAATTTGTAATATAATACTTCAAAAGTTATAAGAACATAAAGGTGGCTCCTCAATCTAAATGTTTAGATTGAGGAGCCTCGTCATAACTAAGAAAATCATGGATGAATATTTACCAAAATTAGGTATGATTTAGTAGCATTCGAGATTAGTTAGTAGACAAAATCTGAGTTTTGTAGTATTAAAATTAAAAAAGTTATCAATCATTATATGTGGCTCCTCAGACCATTACTTACGAGTCGTCATTTTTCATAGAAGGAGTCGTACAATTAATGCGCAATTTCTTGGTCATTTAGTAGTAAGTATTTTAGTTTTGTAGGATAAGATTCAGTAATTAATTATGAGTGGATTAGGAGATATGGCACATTTTAACTGGCTCCTTTTATTTTTTTTTTATTTTAACAGCGGTCAATTCCAAGATGGCCGAAATACCCAAGCCACGTATTAAGTAGATCCCGGACACAGATGTGATCGGGAGTTCGGGACTAACGCACGAATGATGATGATTAGAAACATCGAGGTTGTCAACATTGATGACACTGATTTTTTTTTACTTAGTACTTTATAAATTCCCATAAATACTGCTAAATATTTTGTGGAAATGATGAAAATATTATGGCAACTCTGTATAATATGGCGGAGGTTTTGTGTTCCTAGTTTGTGCAACTAAAATATTTAGAAAAAAAGTGTGTGTGTCAGCTCCGACGCACGACTGGAGTTTACTACTTAAGTACGAGGTAGTAGTACTTTCTAATTTGGTATGGTTAGATAACCATACCAAATTAGAAAGTTGCGCACTAAAGGTGCGCACCAAAAACGTGACACGATTTTCGTTACTTGTTAGTAGGTTTTACCCCTCGGATTTTTCTCATACCGGGCGCCTTATATGTGAAAATCGATTCTTAAGGAGTAAACTCCAAAAATGTTATGAAATCTAATAAGAAATAGTTAATTACTTATGAAACGATAATCCAGCATTCTTCCTATGAATAATTGAAGTGTTTTTACACCTTTTCACCACACAATACGGCATATTTATAATATTTTGTTCAACCGTGATCGCACGTGCGTACACACTCGTTGCTCACAAAGGAGTGGCGAGCGAAATGGTATCCCATTGCTATATAGTATCCCTTTTGGCGGCTTCACTCGCTAGTTCTATTCGTTCCGTCTATGTTATTCTTTTAGTCTTAGTATTACACTTTTATAATTCTTCTATCGGAGCTGAGGTGCCCGCCACGGCCCTCGCTCGAATTCATTTTCTTTCTTCCATTGTCTTCATTTGTTTGATTCCGTTTAAATGTTTTTTAATATTTAAATTGTCTGATTCCTTCCAGCCAATACAAATTTACAATAAACTCAATGAGGTCGTATGCGAATGTGCAGGCACCTTCACATGTCGTAAGGTATTGCTTTGTATAATGATAAATTTTTTTGGAGTTTACTCCTTAAGAATCGATTTTCATATATAAGGCGCCCGGTATGAGAAAAATCCGAGGGGTAAAACCTACTAACAAGTAACGAAAATCGTGTCACGTTTTTGGTGCGCACCTTTAGTGCGCAACTTTCTAATTTGGTATGGTTATCTAACCATACCAAATTAGAAAGTACTACTACCTCGTACTTAAGGAGTAAACTCCAGTCGTGCGTCGGAGCTGACACACACACTTTTTTTTTTTTATACTTAAGTAAAAAAAAAATTTTGGAGTTTACTCCTTAAGAATCGATTTTCATATAAGGCGCCCGGTATGAGAAAAATCCGAGGGGTAAAACCTACTAACAAGTAACGAAAATCGTGTCACGTTTTTAATGCGCACCTCTAGTGCGCAACTTTCTAATTTGTTATGGTTAGATACTCGTACTTAAGGAGTAAACTCCAGTCGTGCGTCGGAGCTGACACACACACTTTTTTTTTTCCATGGGCAGCCGGCATGTGAAGGGGCTAGCCCACTTGGCATACGACCTCATTTAGTATGTGGTAAGATTTGAATATGATAGAAGAAAAACTAAAATTAAACAAATGAGGAGGAAAAATGAATTGCGGGGATCGGGCTGACAGCGAAGACAAAGAATTATGTAAAAAGATCAGTTTTATTCTGAAATACAAAGATATATCGGGGAAACCGAACGCCAATCCAATAGATACTATCCCTAGTACTTATACGCAACGTTATTTAACGTTACAGTACCTACCTACTACCTTAGATCAAAAATACTGGGTATTTTACTAGGTATTTTTGATCTAAGCCTACTACCTACTATTTTGTCATTCAACTGATTCCTGGTCTTAGAAAATTGAAAACTACTTAATTATTATTAAGTAGGTAATACCTGCGGATGAGGCGCGATACCCAATTGTTGTGCTGCCGTTAACTTCTCCCGTTTATGATGTTGTGGTGAATGATGTCCAGCACGTCGTTCACTTTTCCTCCCATGTGAAGGGCTTGGTGGGGCAGGCGTTGGTTGAATCTGGAAAACCAATCATAATTGCATTGAATACGGATTGACAAGGAAATCAAGCCTGACGAATAGTGGTAAGTAACTACCATAAAAATTTAAAGGTTTGAATTGTGTCATTAGCACGATGGATTGTTCTGTGACAGATGTCAGAGTGTAATTTTATCTACATGGGTAGGTAGGTAGGTACTTATCTACCCAACTATCTAGATCCCATAACACTAGTGTATTCGCTTGTTACCTACTTTGGGTTAATTGGCGGTGTGTAAAAATGAAATGTATGTCCTACATAAGTAATAATTAATAGTACCTACCTAAACCATAATATTTATTACGAGTAAGTATAAACTGATTGTAGGTTTTTAAATTTATTAAGTACCATCTTTAGGTGGTGAGTATTCAATACAACTTACCAAAGGCGGGGCCCCAACGCCTGGTGAGTCGGTATACTTTTTCCACGTAGTGTCTTGTATTCCTCCACGTGGTGCTGGAGGCTGTCGCTCAGTCTGCTGACCACAGTCTGCTTTACTACGCGTCCTCCCAACCACGCGGTACACTACTCCGCTGCCACTCTCCATACCTCTACGAATTCCGCGTCTGTAAATAATTAACTAATTAAATATTTATCCAACACTACACCCTAGGTCCTAGGTACCTAGTTGTATGACAGTTTCAAGGAGACATTTTTGTTAGGTACAATTTTACCTTATTTGCTTAAAGGGTCTAGCATATTGTTGAAGATCTTTACATAAACGAACGGTGTTTTCAACTGAATTGGTGGATTTATTCAACGGTGCAAATGTTTCAAGTTCCCTTCAAATGGCAAAATGTTTAGTAAATTAATATCCCATGTTTATTGAATTTCTCAAGGCGACATAGTGTCTAGACGATTTAGGTAGGCACCATACCTACTCGTAAATACTCGATCCCAGGCCGAAACCAGACAACATTATTCTCGTTCAGTTCTAACATTATATACCTACCTAAGCATTTTTTGATTGTAAATTAAATGATAATATGATTATGTATAATGATTCCTGCATAACTATTGTCTCCATCTGGGAGACCATCATTTCTTGCGGTCTGTCAGTTAGTCCGTCGTCAGACCCATATTTCGGAAACGGCACATTAGATTTAGATAAGTAGGTGATTATTTTTGCATAAAAAATATTGGCTTGCTTGAGTAGAATAGATGCAAGAGCAACTTTTTGTGAACGGAAGTGTACCGGAACCGGAGCTACCCTTCGAAAACAGGTCAAACAAGAGTCTGTGAACGGCAGAAAACACTTCTCCGACCTTAGCTTTGATTACCTATCTATATTATATCAAAGGACCTTAGTTCATATTATTATTATCTGGAATTAAGAACACATTTTTTCTGTCTAAGTTCGCACATGTGTTATGTAAGACCTCAGACTAAAAGAATAACATAGACGGAACGAATAGAACTAGCGAGTGAAGCCACCAAAAGGGATACTATATAGCAATGGGATACCATTTCGCTCGCCACTCCTTTGTGAGCAGCGAGTGTGTACGCACGTGCGATCACGGTTGAACAAAATATTATAAATATGCCGTATTGTGTGGTGAAAAGGTGTAAAAACACTTCAATTATTCATAGAAAGAATGCTGGATTATCGTTTCATGAGTAATTAACAATTTCTTATTAGATTTCATAACATTTTTCTAAATATTTTAGTTGCACAAACTAGGAACACAAAACCTCCGCCATATCATACAGAGTTGCCATAATTTTTTCATCATTTCCACAAAATATTTAGCAGTATTTATGGGAATTTATAAAGTACTGAGCAAAAAAAATCAGTGTCATCAATGTTGACAACCTCGATGTTTCTAATCATCATCATCATCATTCGTGCGTTACTCCCGAACTCCCGATCACATCTGTGTCCGGGATCTTCTTAATACGTGGCTTGGTTATTTCGGCAATCTTGGAATTGACCGCTTTCTGACCTCCCAGCCTGTGTTCTGATCCAATATATTTATGTTACTGTGTCAGTAGTTTAATTTCAGTCTAACACTACAAAGGCCTCAGTCTTAACCTAACGACTATTGATATCTACTTCATGTATAGTCAACGACAAAAGTAGCTTAACCAATAATTCTTATCTGTTGATCACTAATAGCTGTTAAACCGATCACAAAATCATAAACAAAACACGAAATATATTAACTTTGTCCTTGGGGATTCTAAAATTACTTGTACATTGTTGTGGCACATGCATTGGTATGTAAAAAAGAATAATAAATATTTTTGTGCTAATCAACTTTTGTTGTTGACTGTACTTTGTACTTACACTGGAATGAAGCTTTGTGAGAAATTTTTTGAAAGCTAGTAATTAAAGTGTGTTTACTCAGTGTTTATCACGTTTTTATTTATTTTAACACTTCTCCATTTTACGCACTTATCATAATAATCATTTGTGTAAATGACAAAATAATTGCAGATAACATTTACTATAACAAATATTAATTTTCCATATGTCTACTATATAGAGATTTTTAGGAGATTTTTTCATTTGCTGGCAACATTACGCACACGCCGTTAGTGGTATCGGTACACGGAAATCGGAGTCACACGCACACATTGAAAGTGTCATTTGGCTTCACGTGTTTATTCTACATGTTCCGTCTATGTTATTCTTTTAGTCTGAGTGTAAGACGTACCTACTGTGGTCACACATTCGCAATAACTAACTAGGTAAATATAATAACAAATATGTAGGTAGATATAGATACCTACCTACCTTCCTAATAATTTACTATTTAATCGGTGCTAATACTTACATACCTATCAACACCATTAAAATTTCGCGAGTGAAATCGGAATACGGGGTTTGACGTAAGTACTTAGATAACCTACCTACAGTGTAGCTCGGTCGTTAAAAACAAAGGGATGAAATTGATGGCGGCTGATAAAAGCCAAAGCAGTGCCTGGCAGTGCTCTCTATTCAACTGAAGAGAGGAGCAACATGTCGTTGTGACCTATTTAGAGGACAAGGGTACCAATAGGGATACTTTTTAAACAAAAGACTCTTTGTTCTTGGTTATCTGTACAGTTATACAGAGCACACATTTTTATAGCTTGGTACTTTGTACAAAAAAACAAATTTACTTTATAATATGTATACTTATGTATACCTCCTTCATGATTGTCACAAAGTCGCTCCTGGTGTCTGAACCCTACGCTTTGATATTTTAAACTACTTAGGTACGTACTAGAACTATACAGAGCTATATAAGTAGGTATGTAACCTACCTACTTATATACACAACAGATCTGAGTTTTAAGCCATATATAACTATAGGTACCTACCACGTGCGTATAAGTAAGTACCTAGCCAATTTAAATTTAAAAATTGAACAATTTTTTTAATTAGTTGGTTGGTAGGTAGATACATATATTTTAGTAAGGACCTAAAACATTTTAATCTGTGGTAAAACATTGATTTAAAAAAGATATTAAGGATTGGTTTGCTTGCCCCTTATTATCTCTTTGGAACCATTGTTTGGAACCGACAAAGTTACTGGCGAAGAGTACCTAAAGTTCGCGAGGCCTAAGCTGAGCTTTGCATTTGTGTGAGTGCAGTGTACGTTAACGTACATGTGACCTGTTTTACACACACATGTGTTGTACATACAGCTACACACACCTTTTTTACTATACTTTTCGTGATCACTCACACAAATGCAAAGCTCATTTTAGTCCTCACGAACTATAAGTACCTAATCGTAGGTAGGTAAGAAAGGTAAAGGCACGTATTACGCCTTTACCTACCCCTTCTGGGAAACAGGCGTTAGTATAATGAATGATGTTATTTAACCATGGAAGTTGTAAATTGATTTTCTTACGCATTGCGGAGTATTTAAATGATACAAGTAGGTATTTGTTGTAGTAGGTACCTATACTTAGGTAGTTACCTAACTTACAACAAACAACAAAACTCTGCCATGAACTATGTAGAAATATGTATTACTTGGCTAACTAATTATATCAAGATGAGTAACAACCTAATACGGGAAAAGAATGCATGTATTCAGTAAGACCATTAGGCCGATACCTCACCGAGACGCCATGGCGACGTCGCCAGTCGGTCGCCAACTAGTTCTCATTGAGATATATGACGGCTAAGAATTATTAATGTTAATTACGTAAGTACTTAACACAAATTAATAGCTTAGGTAGTTTAAAATGTAAATGTTTAGTATAAAATGCTGATATCCGTGCATTAGGCCGATACCTCACCGAGACGCCATGGCGACGTGGCCAGCGACGTCGCCAACTAGTTCTCATTGAGATATATGACACTTGGCGACCGACTGGCGACGTTGCCAGTCGGTCGCCAAGTGAGTTAGCCGTCATATATCTCAATGAGAACTAGTTGGCGACCGACTGGCGACGTCGCCATGGCGTCTCGGTGAGGTATCGGCCTTAATCACTCTTTATTACACTCATTTAGGATCAATGAAGTCTTTATGCCGAAGAATAGACACGAGAACGTTTATTTTTAATTCATGTAAAGAGGTCAGCTTCGGCGTAGGTAGGTATCTACATTGATAAGTGAAAGGGAAAAATTTCAATCATATATAGAGCTTCTGTTCAAAGCCTCAGGTCATCCAAATGTTTACCTAATAATAATTAGGTAACTACTTCTAATTTTTCATTGATCGTGCTTTGCGCAAATCGTGCAATTATTATATAGTACAGAAAGTCAAAATTCGCGATTATTAGGGCAACGCCCATTTCAAATAGGTAGCTGGTATAGGGTTCAAACAAGTTCGGTAGTGAAAGTTATCAAATTATTTTAAGTAATCAATTATAAAGAAGCTTTATAAAATCATCAATTTAGTACCTAGCTAATAGCTAAATAAGTTTATTTCGATCAATTTTTTTTAAGATATTTCCGTTCTTTTTAAGAAACTTTCGTACTAAAACATACCTAGGAGAAGAAATGGTTAAACCCTCTTTGAAATTTATGAAACGAAGGAAAAGAGCTTAATACAACTTCTTCAACTCGGTATATTCATGTTCCATTGCTGTAAGTAGGCAACTGTACTTCAGTTAAATGAAGGATGGAATTCCGGCTTTTTCGTAAGGAAAAGGCAACTAGGAAATTAGACTTCAGTCTAAGAGACAGGTAAAGTAAACAGTAACGTATTACCCACAGTCTAAGCCAACCCTTTGCGGTTACAAATACCGCAGTGTCCTAGTTTATTACTAACGAGATGCAGGGTGTAATATTTTTTATACTAATCTATTTTTGTACACAACCGCACATCTCGGATTACTCATGACCATTGCTATTGTTTTAATTATCGTTATGTTTTTATAATTGCACAAACACACCAGATGGTGGTATTTTTGCAGTATCTGTAGTGGGTTTAAAGAAATGTCATTCATCAGACGAAGCACATAAGTAGACTAAAAAAAGTGTAACTAATGTACTTAGGTACATTAGTTACACTTTTGTTAAACCAAATTCATTCTTTAGCAGCAAAAAGTAGGTAGAGGACTCTAGAGACAGAGGATCATAATAGTACCTACGAAAGATGCATCACACCCTACTATTGATTTTGTTCAATCCTTAATTGCTAGTTTTGCCTGTGCATGGTTATTTAAATGTATGGATGTTCAATAACATTAATAAATTATATCCATCGAAAATAACAGGTAACGTCATCAACTATGAAGTCCTTGGGCCTTTGGACCTCTTTTAAGGAAATACTAATGTTCAGTCAGTTTTGCAGCAATAAGAGACCTCCGCGTTTGACATGCTCTAAGTGCCAATAACTCGAGGCGGTGATAAGGATTCCGCTTGTTAAAAAACGTTGTGTGAGCGTGCTGCATGATTTCAATACCCGATTCAAATTCGAAACACAGTAACAGCATGACGAGACTAAACACGGCATACTTTCAGGATAATAATCAGTCCTGAAGACAGATTGGAATACCTATAGGTACTATACAGACACAAAAAATAACCGTAAGGCCTGATAGGTACTCATACTCCTCTACAGCTACGGTTTGGCTGCAATCATTTCAAGCATTGGTGTCTTAATGAAAACTGAGCGCCCCAAGCCGCGTAATAATGATGACAGAACTCCTGAAAGAAACTCTCCTACCTACAACGTATGTACTGCGGTCCTCATTATCTATGAACTGAGCAACCTTCCCTATTATTGTCTCCAGCCCTTCCTTCCGTACCTATTCATCATTATTATTGTTGAAATATGAATGCTCTTTTAACCAGACTTTACAGTTTTCATTAGCAAATATTAATCACTAAGGTAAGTTCCTACTTACAAAAATAAAAATAAAAGATCCTAGTATACCCTAAGTTATATTTTTTTAAATTCCATACCTACTTAGGACGGTTTTATTTATTTTAAATATGGGAGTCCTCAATTTTTGTCGAAAAGTCTTATTGAATAAATAAATGAATAGAAAATATTGTTGAATTAAATCAAAATGGCGATAGCAAAAGTCGAACAAACAGACGTTGAATGGAATTCTGAAAGCTATTCAAACCAACCGGATTTCCTCTCCACGTTGAAACGTATTTCAACTTCCATTCACTCTGATAACAACTTGACGCTTTCAGATGGGCGCCTCTCCAGTTCTATAGGTAGATAATGCTGGTAAGTACCGACCTATAGAACTGGAGAGTGGTGGAGAGGCGCCAAGGTAACTTATTCAAGAAATTTAACACCTACTGATAGGTAGGGTAAGATTTGTAATCCATTGTGATCCACCAACTACCTTTTTTTTTTGATAACTTGATATGATTGATAATTTTTTGGAATTCCCTGTGGAACCATCAGCACCACCTTGGGGAAGGTGACGCCGCGCCGGTGTGTGGGGTTAGCCCTAAATCCACTAACTACCTAACCCAAAGTAGTCCAATAGAATTAGAATTAATGTAAATTAGGCATTATTTATCAGAAACCGAAACAAGCAGAGAAACTCTCATGCAGAACTTTTTTTTTTTTTTTTTTTTTTTTAATTTTATATTTGGTTCGCCAAATTGACGCCGCCCGCCTGGTGGTAAGTCGTGACGACGTCTAGCGATTGTGGGCCACTCTCACAGCACACATTACTATTGAGAGTGGCCCTCAACTTGACGACCTACTGATGTGCCTCTTCACGCTCCGCTTAAAGAACCCAGGATTATATGTGGGAGGAAACACGTGCACAGGCAGGGCGTTCCAGGCCACTATCGTTCGGCAGAGAAACGAACGTTTAAAACGTTCGGTTCTCGCGAACATGCTATCCACTGTGTGGGGGTGGCATCTCTGCCCGGCACGAGTCGTTCGGGATCGGAAGGAAGAGGGTGGGATCAGATTGAAGAGCTCTTCAGCACACTCGCCGTGGTAAATACGGTAGAATGCGGCCAAGTAAGCTATTGTTCGGCGCTGAACTAGCGGCTCAAGGCTTCCCGTTACCTCCGGACAATCTATAATACGGATAGCCCGTCGCTGCATAGCGTCGAGAGCGTCCAGCAGATACTTCTTTTTTTTTTTGTTTTTTTTTTTTTTTTTTATATTTGGTTCGCCAAATTGACGCCGCCCGCCTGGTGGTAAGTCGTGACGACGTCTATCGATTGTGGGCCACTCTCACAGCACACATTACTATTGAGAGTGGCCCTCAACTTGACGACCTACTGATGTGCCTCTTCACGCTCCGCTTAAAGAACCCAGGATTATATGTAGGAGGAAACACGTGCACAGGCAGGGCGTTCCAGGCCACTATCGTTCGGCAGAGAAACGAACGTTTAAAACGTTCGGTTCTCGCGAACATGCTATCCACTGTGTGGGGGTGGCATCTCTGCCCGGCACGAGTCGTTCGGGATCGGAAGGAAGAGGGTGGGATCAGATTGAAGAGCTCTTCAGAACACTCGCCGTGGTAAATACGGTAGAATGCGGCCAAGGAAGCTATTGTTCGGCGCTGAGCTAGCGGCTCAAGGCTTCCCGTTACCTCCGGACAACCTATAATACGGATAGCCCGTCGCTGCATAGCGTCGAGAGCGTCCAGCAGATACTTCGCGGAGCCGTCCCAGAGGTGAGAGCAGTATTCGACGCAGGGTCTAATCTGCGTCTTGTACAGCAGACACCTCTGGTCCGGCGTAAAGAACCTCTTTACCTTATTCAGTATTCCTAGTTTCCGCGAAGCTAGCCCTATACATCTTTCGATGTAGTTTTTATTATTGAGCTCTCGACGAACGTCTATGCCAAGGATATCAAGGTTGTCCTTCATTGGTAATAATGCATTCTGAAGAGAGGGTAGGGGAAGGAAAGGGGATTTCTTCGCAGTAAATGCACACGCCTGTGTTTTGCGGGCATTGAACTCGACCAGGTTCTCGGTACCCCATTGAGAGATACTGTCGAGGTTACGGTCGAGATCAGCCACGAGTCGTCGTCTCTCCTCCTCAATCTCAGATCGCCCCGCCGTCGGACGAACCGAGTAACTCCCGTGCAGTGTGCTGTCATCTGCATAGCAATGAATGTTCCCGAGGGATAGCATATCATTGATATGCAGAAGAAAGAGAGTTGGTGATAGTACGGACCCCTGCAGTACCCCGGCATTCACTTGCAAGAAGCGAGAAGCCTGGCCATCGCAGAGGACCCGCACTCGGCGCTCGTTTAAAAAGCTGGCAATCCAGCTGCACAGTTGAGGAGGTAGACCATATGCCGGAAGCTTGGAAAGGAGCGAAGCATGCCAGACCCTATCGAAGGCTTTGGCGATGTCCAGGCTAATAGCCAAGGACTCGCCGTGCCTTTCCATAGCCCCACCCCAGACATGCGTTACGAATGCCAGAAGATCACCCGTTGATCGCTTTGGCCTGAAGCCGTATTGTCGATCATTGATTAGCGAGTGATCCTCTAGGAATTGCATGAGCTGCTTATTTATAAGGAGCTCAAGCACCTTGCAAATGACTGAGGTGACAGCTATGGGTCGATAGTTGCCTGGATCGGACCGATCCCCTTTCTTGGGGATCGGTTGTACGTTCGCCTCCTTCCAGACCTCCGGCACGAGCCCTGAAGAGTATGACAGGCGGTACAGACGCGTTAATACTGGAGACAACTCAGCTGCACATTTTCGTAGCACCACCGCCGGAATGCCGTCAGGGCCACTGGCTTTCCGCGTGTCGAGTGACCGCAGCACTGCCCGTACATCACATTGCCTGATAACAATATCAGGCATTGTGTGGCCACAGTTGGCGATGGCGGGGGGCTGCAGGCCACGGTCGTCGACCCGGGAATTAGCCGCAAAGAGTTCTGCGAGCATATCCGCTTTCTCTTGGGCTTTGTGAGCCAGTGTTCCATCTGGGTAACGCAGCGGTGGCAGCGAGGGCTGACAAAAGTTAGATTGCACGGCTTTGGCCAGTTGCCAGAATCCACGGCTGCCCGTGGGATGGGAAGTGAGCTCCTGACCAAGCCGCGCGACGCGCTGGGCATCCGCTCTCTTAAAGGCCCTCTTACTCGACTTTGTGGCCCGGTTGTACGCTGCTTTGAGGTGGCCCACGTTTGGGTCGCGCACAGCCCGGGCCCTGATCCAGGCGCGATATGCCGACTGTTTTTGTCGAACAGCTTTGGCACAATCTCGCCCGAACCAGGGACGGGCTCTGCGGATACTGGCGACATCAGTGAAAGGGATGTAATAATCCATCCCTAAACTGATCTCGCCAGCAATAGCAGAAGCACTATCCGAAGGAGCCTTTCCTACAAAGCAGCGCTGGCTCCAGGGGACGGACGCATAATAATCGCGTAGACCGTCCCAATCCGCTGACGAGTAGTGACCATAGTCGTCGTGACGTTTGTACAGGACGTGCAGGAGGTGACACCTTCATGCCAGCGTGAACAACACAGTGGTCGGAACTACCCAGTGGGTCTCCTACTGAAACACTGTACTGGGCTGGGCGACTCGTCAGCAGTAGATCCAGCAGAGCGGGCGTGTGATCTGACCTGTCTGGTATCCGGGTGATCCCGCATACCATCTGGGTCAGACCGTGGGAGAGAGCGAACGCATGGGCGGCTCTACCCACATGATCAGTCTTGAGGGACCCCAGCCATTCAATGTGATGGCCATTGAAGTCCCCCAGAAATACTAGGTCAGCGTTCGGGAACCGCACCTGCGCTTCATCAGCCGTCTCGCTGAGGTACTGGAAGAGCTTTGTTGTCTCAGAATCCCCTGTGTGGGATCGGTAGACGCACACGTAGATCTGGCTCATAGAGCCATGGTCTACGTGCAGCCAAAGGACGGAATTGGAGGGGTTCTCTACGCAGCGCAACCGGCGGCAGCAAACATCCGCCCTAACGAACACGCACACCCCGGCTTTGTCTCGAAATTGTTCCTCGATGACATAGCCGGGGTAACACAGGTAAGACGTGTCGTCAGGGCGGCGTATTTGTGTCTCCGTGAGGAACATCACAGCGGGCCGTGCCGTCTCAAGGTGGTGGTGGACGGTATCGAGGTTCGCATGGAGTCCACGGACGTTAGTGAACTCCACCTCGAAATGTGAAGTTGTGGGGTTTCCTAGGGCCGCTGTGTAACGTTTATTTCTTTTTTGTTGCACTGCCATTGTAGATTTTGAAGAAGAAGCGTGAAGACAGGGCGACATTTGGTGCAGCAGTAAGTGACAAAGCGCAGGGGCTAGCTTTGTCTAGAACCGTGTGGTTAGGTCGGAGCCGACTCGCCGGACGGAAGGGCTCCCAAACCCCCCTGATGCAAGGCCGCCGCTACCCCACACCGGTTACCACCCGGAGCGGCGATCCCACATCAGGATTATGCGCAACATGTGGGGCAGCCTCCTGGGGTGGTTGGCCCCAGGCGGGCCCCATGACTGTGTTGCGGGCGGCCGCGGCAACGCCGTTGCTAAGGGTCTCCCTGGCCGGCGAATCGACCCACACCACCCACACTAGACTCCGTTTCGCCCCCACTGGTCCCATGCCTGCTGCACCATACATCGCCCCGGGCCCGGCGGAGCAGCTGCTGAACCCCTAACGCAACCCAGCCTGGGCTGGGTTACTTGGGGGGCTTTAGCACAGCTGCACGGTGGTACCCCCCCGGACCAACACTGTTGTACCACCTGGTACCCACGTAGGGGCCGAAGCCACTCCATAGGTACCGTAAATTAACGAGCCTCGTCCGTTTATCAGCAGGTGCGCCACTAGCAGGTGAGGTCGCTGGGGCCCTATAGATGTTGGTAGAGCCCCTTTGCACCCAAAAAAACTTATCAACAGTTCGTAATTGGTATTATTAATTAATTAACTAGTACCTAATTGACTTATTCCACCCTGCAAAAATATTCCAACGTTACAACTTTAGAATATTTTGAGACATTAAAATAAATATTGTTTAACATTTCCTACCTCTCCAGTCGCTGTTACATACCACAATTTTTTTGTGCTGTTACAGCACAATCAACAAAACGCATAGCAACCCTGTTTCGGAGAGGACCCCTGTCTGCAATATCAGTAGGTATAAAAATATTCTAATAAATCCTATGTTTACCTATTGCTCAGAATCAAAGTCACTGACTGATACTTAATTATATATTTTCACACTGTCTGTAGCTATTTAAATAGGTAGGTAGTTCTAAAGAAATCTAGTGCTTGAAGAAGTCCTTAGGTGCAAACACAACGTTTCTCATTAAAATTTCAAGGATGGAGCCGACAATGGAACATACACATTATTCGTTTTACAAATCTGAACAAACATTGAATGTACGAGTGAAACTTTTTCTGCAGCAGGAATTTCCGCTTTGTTATAGGAACTACTCGTATATTTTTTTGCTAAAACTGTCTGGGACAATATATAATGTAAAGTTGGCTTACGCCTTTTTACCTATACCTATTTGTTCCAGACATCGAAGCTGAGACTTTAGGCGCCGTAAACGTACCTACACATACACACAATACTACCGATGGGGGTAAGCTCTGAGTTTGAATTCAACCCCTATCAACATTATTATATGGGTTGTTTCCAAACGAAACACTAACAAAAATACCCAAACGGAGCGATTGTTTCCTTATTAACGCATGAATAGACAAAAACCACTATGAAAGTTTAAGTATTATCTGACTTAACTACATTACACACAGTCACGCCTCTATTCTGTTGTAAAATAAAATAAAAATAAAATAACGTTTATTATCTTTGAAATTTTTAAAAAATTATTTAGATTCGTCAAAAGTTGGTGTGACTCTACCGAGGGTTCCAAAATGCAACGAGACTGAGAAGAGCCCTCAAGAAACTCAGTTCGGCTTTTTTCCAAAATATTTCATCTTAAATCTAATACAGAGTTATTTAGAAAGGAGCAATTCGTGTTACAACCAGGCAGCCTTGTCATCTAAGAAATCATTAATACTATAATAGCTTATCATATAATAGTTTAGTTCCAAAGACCTTATAATATAACGGACATAGGATCTAGAACAAATCGCAAGAAAATAATGTCCCGAGTCGACCTATACATTATACATAGGCATGCATAGATATAAACAAATTTCATATTAAAATTTAAACCTTGATTCAACGGAATAGTGTTCACTTTTGTTTGCACTAATTTATCGCATTACGTAGCTTCTATCTGTCCGCCCAAAGACCTTATAATACAACGGACATAGGATCTAGAACAAATCGCAAGAAAATAATGTCCCGAGTCGACCTATACATTATACATAGGCATACATAGATATAAACAAATTTCATATTAAAATTTAAACCTTGATTCAACGGAATAGTGTTCACTTTTGTTTGCACTAATTTATCGCATTACGTAGCTTCTATCTGTCCGCCTGACTAATTCACCTTATGCAGCTTATACTTGAACTACGTGAACATAGAAACAATGGAGTAGGTTTATTTTGTTAAAGTCTTTTAAAGATTCCATGATATGTACCTACGTAGGCGTAATAATTAATGTAAGACTACAATAAATTCCATAATCTTATAAATTGTAATTACTTGTTTATGTTAGACGAAATAAGCTGAAAAACTAATTAACGACTGACAAAGATTTTTTTTTTCGAGTCAGTTTCATAATAAGTAACTGTAGTGTATGAATAACAAAAAGGGAATTAATGAATTTAACTAATTATAATATTATAAATGCCAAACTTCTTGCGGGTGTCAAAGTTCTTCCGCTTTCATTACTATTTTCATAACGCTATGTCGCTACGTCTACTACAAGATAGCCGTGTTTCAAGTGACTGAATTAGTTGCTAAAACTGCGCATCATTAATTTATTTTTATCTTATGGTTAATTTTTGGGATACGAAATTATTGGCTACTAGCTGATCACCGTGACTCCGCCCGCGAGATATAGTTATCTCGGCCCCGATTCCTGTGGGAATACATTACCGAGAATCCAAATAAAAAGAAAATAACAGTACATACACGAAATAAAATGACATGTGTAATTATATTTATGACAAAACAATGATACCCTGTGAAAATTAAAAACATTTTTGGGCTTATCTCCTCCATTCAATCAAGGGATTCTTGTACAAGTTTCATAAAGATCGGACCTCTTTTTGTTATGTCCATAAAATGAACCGAACAAACAAGATTGTTATTTTTTGGATCAAAATATTCTTCTCGCCGTGCTAGGGCAATAATATTTTTACATTGTGCACAGTGTACTGGATCCCGAGGAAAACTAAAATAGATGTTGGTTCATATAACGAAAAAAAAATCATAAAGAGCCAAGGCGTCTCCACTATAATCTTTGTTCCAAATAGTTTTATCGCTATCGGTAATCCGAATAAATCTGAATGGTCATTTTGTTAGTACATTATTCAGTGAAAATGAAATGGTCTCTTTCTTTTTACTGAGCTTGGGATGAGTTCGAAAGAGACAGATAGGTACTTCGGTATTGGACTGGATTGCAATATTTACTTTTGTCTTTTAATTTATTATCGACGAAATACTGTATTTTAAGTGAAATAATAAATTGCAAATAATAAAACAAAAGCTTATTTACTGAAAATATGATACACCGTCTTCAATTTGCTTTTTTTTCGTAGTTTTTACACGTTTTTACAATACAGTACGGCATTGTGCAACGTGTTGTCGTTCAGTTGTCAAAATCAAGACTGGCGCGCGATTGTTTCTCTTTTAGCGTTTTGTTTCTCTTTTAGTTCGGACACTTTTGAGCGATGATCCGAAATCCATTGTATTTAAAATCATTGTGTCCGCCTGACTAATTCACCTTATGCAGCTTATACTTGAACTACGTGAACATAGAAACAATGGAGTAGGTTTATTTTGTTAAAGTCTTTTAAAGATTCCATGATATGTACCTACGTAGGCGTAATAATTAATGTAAGACTACAATAAATTCCATAATCTTATAAATTGTAATTACTTGTTTATGTTAGACGAAATAAGCTGAAAAACTAATTAACGACTGACAAAGATTTTTTTTTTCGAGTCAGTTTCATAATAAGTAACTGTAGAGTATGAATAACAAAAAGGGAATTAATGAATTTAACTAATTATAATATTATAAATGCCAAACTTCTTGCGGGTGTCAAAGTTCTTCCGCTTTCATTACTATTTTCATAACGCTATGTCGCTACGTCTACTACAAGATAGCCGTGTTTCAAGTGACTGAATTAGTTGCTAAAACTGCGCATCATTAATTTATTTTTATCTTATGGTTAATTTTTGGGATACGAAATTATTGGCTACTAGCTGATCACCGTGACTCCGCCCGCGAGATATAGTTATCTCGGCCCCGATTCCCGTGGGAATACATTACCGAGAATCCAAATAAAAAGAAAATAACAGTACATACACGAAATAAAATGACATGTGTAATTATATTTATGACAAAACAATGATACCCTGTGAAAATTAAAAACATTTTTGGGCTTATCTCCTCCATTCAATCAAGGGATTCTTGTACAAGTTTCATAAAGATCGGACCTCTTTTTGTTATGTCCATAAAATGAACCGAACAAACAAGATTGTTATTTTTTGGATCAAAATATTCTTCTCGCCGTGCTAGGGCAATAATATTTTTACATTGTGCACAGTGTACTGGATCCCGAGGAAAACTGAAATAGATGTTGGTTCATATAACGAAAAAAAAATCATAAAGAGCCAAGGCGTCTCCACTATAATCTTTGTTCCAAATAGTTTTATCGCTATCGGTAATCCGAATAAATCTGAATGGTCATTTTGTTAGTACATTATTCAGTGAAAATGAAATGGTCTCTTTCTTTTTACTGAGCTTGGGATGAGTTCGAAAGAGACAGATAGGTACTTCGGTATTGGACTGGATTGCAATATTTACTTTTGTCTTTTAATTTATTATCGACGAAATACTGTATTTTAAGTGAAATAATAAATTGCAAATAATAAAACAAAAGCTTATTTACTGAAAATATGATACACCGTCTTCAATTTGCTTTTTTTTCGTAGTTTTTACACGTTTTTACAATACAGTACGGCATTGTGCAACGTGTTGTCGTTCAGTTGTCAAAATCAAGACTGGCGCGCGATTGTTTCTCTTTTAGCGTTTTGTTTCTCTTTTAGTTCGGACACTTTTGAGCGATGATCCGAAATCCATTGTATTTAAAATCATTGTTTAGTTCAGCAACCTATGCTGTCAAAACAATGCTATAATAAGCTTTATGGCACAATTTACGTTTTATTAGTTTTTTAAATTTATTAACAGATAAATTTGCTATTTCGGTTGTCAATGTATTGTACATTCGAATAAAGTTCCCCGCAAAAGAATTACTCACTTTATGAAGCCTAAATTTAGGAACAGCCAGTTTATTCTTATTTCTTAAGTTTAGATTATGATTATCTCTATTTTTCACAAATTTACTTTTGTTCTTGTGGGTATACAATAAAATTTCATAAATATACTGTGAATACACTGTAAGGATGTTAATATGCTTAAACTTATCTCTTAATGACTCCCGAGACCCCATTCCATAGATAGTCCGGACAGCCCTCTTCTGCAACACAAAGATGCATTCAATATCGGCAGCGTTACCCCACAGTAGTATGCCATATGTCATGATACTGTGGAAGTAGCTGAAGTAGACAAGACGCGCCGTTTTAATGTCTGTAAGTTGTCGGATCTTTTTGACAGCATAGGCTGCTGAACTAAGCCTGGCCGAAATTTTCCCGATATGAGGCCCCCATTGCAATTTGGAGTCTAACGTTATGCCCAGAAAGACAGTGTCATCGACCAATTCTATTATATCATCCCTAACCTTAACACTGGTTTTAACAAGTCTTACATTAGGTAAGGTGAATCTTACACATTTAGTTTTATTTTCATTTAATAATAAATTATTAGCACAAAACCAGTGGACTATCCTAGAGAGGGCAATGTTTACATCGTCAAGTTCGCGCTGTCCACGTTTAACTTTAAATATTAAAGAAGTGTCATCAGCAAACAAAACTACCTCGTGGTCGTCTCTTATGAGGTGAGGGAGATCATTAATATATACTAGAAAAAGAAAAGGTCCCAAAATTGAACCCTGCGGTACCCCCATTGCTACAGGAGAACCAGGTGACTGTTTACCATTGATCACTAGTTTCTGGACCCTATCACTTAAGTAAGAATTGACAAAATTCAAGGCCGTCCCCCGGATTCCGTAATTATCAAGTTTCTTAATTAAAGTCTGGTGTTGAACGCAATCGAAGGCCTTAGATAAGTCACAGAATACACCATAAGCATCATATGACTCATCCCAGGCCCTGTATATACACTCTAATAATTTAATTCCGGCATCAGTGGTGGACCGACCACGAGTGAAACCGAATTGTTTTGTATGTAATAGTTTATTAACGTTAAAGTGATTTTGCATTTGATTAAGCATAATTTTTTCAAAAATTTTACTAAATGTAGGTAGTACAGAAATGGGACGGAAATTGGACGGATCTGAAGTACTACCCGATTTAAACAGGGGAATTAATTTACTAGATTTCATTAAATCAGGGAACACACCACTATCAACACAATTATTAAATATTATTACTAGTTCAGGAGCAACCATTTCAATAAAAGAATTTACTAAATACACAGAGATGCCCCAGAGGTCAGCTGTTTTCTTGATATTTAAAGATTTAAAAGTTTTTAAGATGGTGTTTATGTTAACTTTACTGAATTTAAATATAACGTTACAACAAGGAACGTTTGCTTTTAACAAAGATTCTGCAATGGGGGTTGAAGAGCCTAGGGTTTTTGTCAAATCTACAGGAATTCGGGAGAAAAAAATTTCAAATTCGTTAGCGACCTCGAAGTCTGATGTTGTTACTTTACCATTTATATTAAGTTTAAAATTATTATCATTTAATTTTTGTTGTCCTCTTTCCGCGTTTAAAATTTTCCAAGTAGATTTAACTTTGTCTGCACTATTGAGAATTTTATCACTTATATATTTTGATTTAGCTGCTAAACAATCTGTTGTAGGCAGAGACCTATGGAAATAATTCCACTTGCTACGATCTTGGCATACTCACTTCTTTCGCTTCTTTTACTTATAATTATTTTACGGGTACTCTTAACCTGGCCTTTTGACCAAAATACCTATCTCCGATTTGAATAAAGTACTTACTGGACGTAGGCACTTTGATCACTGTCAATCAATGACTAGGACGACCCTTATCACCTGTCTGTCCACACCCGCCTTATGCATTCTGTTTCATCAATATTGTTTCTCTACGTGACCAAACCATCTAAGTATCTTTTTCAATCTTAGTCACTGCATCTTCTGACACATGTTATCGTTCCTGTATCACGCTGCTCTCACTTTAGAATGATTCCCAGCTTAATCTTCGTTCAATATCGTTGTCATATTTTCCATCACTTGTTAACTTGGACCCTAACTAAACGAACTCTTTTTATTGCCGCACTCTTTCTCCTTCAATCACGATCGCAATCGCGTTTCTTTCAAAAACCATTAGTAATTTCGTCTTACGTCTTACTTACGTCCACTTTCATTTTAAAAGACTCGTTCATAATACCAACCTGTTTACACCGCTGACGAAGTATTACCTGGTCGTCAGCATATATGAAGCACTTGATTTCAATTCATCCTTTCTCAAACCACACGCATTCGCTTTCAAATCTTCCAAACAGTTATCCATGTATGTTTATAGATTAAACAGCACTGGAGACGCTACACAGCTCTGTCTTGTTCGATGATAAACCAGTTCGCGTAAACCTCACTTATCCGGACACAAGCACTAGAACCTCCAAGTGACTACAGTACTCGTATCAATGCTGCACACTCCATACATGTAAAATGCTGACCTCAATTCACTCATACCCTTATCTGCTGACTCAACATACGTACTTCTTTGGTTATTTACTTACTTAGGTACATTAAACTTTTAATCCTTAGGAACAATACCAGACAACTATTAACAGCTCTCCATATTTGAACTAGATACATTCCTAATGATTTAACGACTAGTAGGTATACCAATACCTAGATACCTACCTATTCTAAACGATATTTATTTAATCGTACGTAGGTACTCGAATACGCATAGATACGTATTCGAGTTCGTTAAAATTAAAATATCTAGTATTTAAACTTTAAACTCACACAGCTGCTATAAATGCGCATTTTACTATTGGATCACAATATTAAGCAGAAATAAAAATACCCACATTGTGATTCATATACAATGCACCCCTCGTTTTAGTCTAAATAAGCATATGAATCCAAACATACTCTGAACCAACTTATTTTAAGAGTCACGTTGTTGATAGAAAATGTAAATTGGCAACATGTTTCACGATTTGGTCGGTTAGTCTTACATCGGTAGGGGACAGCTGGGACCCAGTTTGTGAATTGAAACCCTAAGTGTAGACATCTACCTATGTAAAATTTAAGTGTAATTTAAATGAATTGACTTAAAATGAAATGACTAGGACTTTAAATGAAATGACTAGGTGCTAACACTAGCTTATCTACCATAATCATAAGGAAATTATTTATATATTACAAAATAAAACATTTTCACAAGCTTGCCCATTATAAGGAGTTAAATTTTATCAATATTTCATACCATGTGCAGTTGTAATAGTTATTTGATCTAGTACTTGTACCTAGGTTCATAGATATAAAGCTATCTCAAGAAAAGAATTACATAGTAGCACTATTATAGGTAGGTCAACAGAATCATAGTAGGAACTGCGCTGAGACATTTTAAATCCAATATTGGGGTTGTTCATGAAAATTTAATAACATTACGACTGGAAGTGACTAAACATCCGAGGGTAGGCTTAGTAATTGCCACCCCAAGACCCCAACCCATCTCTGTAGATGCCATCGAAGAGGCCCACAAGGATCAATCGCTAAATGAGACCACGTTTACTGGCTAAAAACATTTGCTGCATTAATTATTAAGTATTTGTTTAATATATGTATTGCAAGCTATAAAATAATAAGTTTGTCATAGTGTGCCACGAATGGTAACCACATGTGCCAAACTAGCAATTGACTGCGCAAACCACCAGATGCTGAAGAGGTTAATGCCTCCATAACAATTATCTCAATTATAAATTAAATGATTGGTTTGTAGGTACCTAATTCAAAATGATGTAATTAGTGTAGTATCAAGAAGATGTACATCTATATATTTAGTATCTACGATAATTTGTCTGTCAAATCCGTCCGTCCGTCGCGTTTTTCAATTATAATTAATAATAGGTACATGCATGAAATATTAAAATATTACTTTTTTTTTTCTTTTTTTATATTTGAGGCAATACAAAGTTCGCCGGGATAACTAGTAATATTTAATAGTAGTATTGTATATGCAAACTAAACAGTAGGTACGTTGATAGCAATATATTAAATGTTTCTTACCAAATTCGTATTATCCATTTTGAGCACAGGTTTCTATTGTTTCCAAACTTAATTGTTCTAACCTTAACCCTATATTTAAAGCACCGTAAGATTATAACGTCTAATGCGATAAGCAAAGACACATAGCAAGGCAACACCGATTATTATATTAGATATAGTGTCTGCAAAATTATTATCTTTGTTAGCACACAAAATTACAGCAAATGAAATGTTCCACGACAACACACTTGATTAAGCGACAGAAGACACAACGCTTATGGTCTGATCGGTCCACTAAAATGTCTACGATCCACTATAGTTAAATTAACACAAGTGATTAGGCGAGTATTAAGAGTTGAACGATGAACGAAAAGCACGATCAGTGATTGGTCTCTCGCGATCCTTTGTTAAGTGCGGTCCAGGTTCATGGCGCCAGCTGTGATCGGCGAGCGCGCGTCTAGCGACGAAACGATCGATGCCGGCAACAGATTTACATTTTCCGTGGAGGAAATCGTGAAAGTTTGACACGTGCGTGTTTGTGCGCGGGCGAAGTACGGCGCGCCCGCACGCCGATAAAGCGCGGCGCCGAGTGCCGCCCGCCCTGCCGGCCCTGCCGCCATAGCCGCTGCGCCGCGGACCTGCCTCTTCCACAACGTTGTTTCAATACAACAAGCTTACAATGAAAATCGCGTATTACTACTTGACATTGAAAACGTTAGCTAGCAGCCCCTGCAGATTGACTGAAGTCATCCACGTAGTAAGTAGTCGTTTCAATGACGTAAAACCAAAGAAGTCCAAACACACGAATTTATATAATTTATTGAAGGAATTGTAGAAAAATATAGAGAAACCTGATAGCATTCAGAACAACGCTGAAATAAAAATATGAAATATCAATGGGCTTCTACACCGAAAGTAGAGTTTATTGTAAGGTAGTTAAGGTGCCGAATGGTGCGTAGCTATTGGGGGTGGTTAGGGTTGTAGCGGTGGCAAGCAGAGGTGCCGAGAGGGGCAAGGGCGGCGCAAAACGTAGGAGTATCGATTTTATCCACCCCTACCTCTCCCCTAATGTTGCGACAGTGTGAGTGTGCTGAGCGACTTCTCACTACAAGATCGTCGGATGATTACCACGGGAAGCAGCGTCGAAATATTAACAAATGCTTTATTCATACTAACATTCATTAAGTACCAAAACTATTCTATGAATATTTTACAAATAGTTACCATGTGTTTGATTCTTTGCTGTCCTTAGTAAATACTTATTTTAAGTTAACCGTTACGATCGCAAAATATTTATTATTTGGTTTATCACTTTATCACAAAAATGCGTTACGTTTGGCTTATGTTTCATATTTTATTAGTTTACATTCCTGGCCACAAGTTTATCGTACCCAGGTATATAATAATTTAAAATGTATTGTGTTATGTAAGTTTATAGGACACTACAATCATATACGTACACATACACGTTAGAAAAACATTCTATTAAATACGTCGTAGGGTTACAGAAGCCAGGACGACCACTTGTGGATTGAAAGACGCGATGGGATTTGAAAATGTATTAGGTATCTTGAACTTTTCTTTTATTATCTTATGTTTACTGTACTTCTAGGTACTAGACTCTACAAGTATAGGGTATGCTTGTTAATTACCCTTAAATTTCCTAATAAAAGTCAAGACACAATTTTTGCTATCTTCCATAAACTCTTGAGTACAAAGAGGGTCATATAACTGCAGACAAATAAAGGTGTATGTGCAGCTAAACCAGCACCCTCAAAAACCTTAAAAGGTACAACCATTACCGTCGCAATTTCATCACAGCTATGAATCTTACACCCCCAGGGACCTCCTCTGAATTGGCGTTTTATTGTACTCCGTACGAGTCGTGTGTATTACGCGTACTTGAAAACCTAACGCTTTAAGACGATTAAATGCACATGAAATCATAGAACCATATTATATCTATTGATAGAACATATAGACCAGGGTCGATAATTTCCTAAACCAAAAAAAAATATACTAGGATGAAACCCGTTACAAAAGGACGAGAATATAGCAAAAATCAAGGGAAAAATAATTTACGGGTGGTGAGGTCGGGAAGTGGAAGAGGGTGAGTTTTTAAAGGTAAAAAACGGTTTATCTCGATTTCCGGCAAAACTACAAGTCTTATGGAAAAAAATTAAATGACAAAGTTGTAGGTAATAAAGAGACCTACAACTTTGGCATTTACACTTTTTTCACATAACCTCAAAATTTATGTGAAAAATTCAAATAATCAAGTTTTTGGTTTTTTATTTTTATTTTATGCAAAACAATTTTTTTTTTCACTAAATTTTGTGTTAACTTACCTTTTTATGTCCCAAAGACACTGTAATTTTTTTGATTTGAAATATTTATTTTTTCACCTTATTTTGACTTAATATCGAAAAAACACCCTAATTTTCAATCGAAAATTCTCACGTCAAAATATCAGAATCATTTTTAAAAAAGTCGGGGAATTTTTTATTCGTCGAAATCTCTTCTTTCTGATAATCTTAGATCAAAAATACCTAGATTACCGATCAGTGCTTTAAAAACGGCACCACTTCAACTCGGTCCACTATCGAAAATTGCACACTTGAGCGCTTCAGTCTTGCGACCGCGCTGGTAGTAAGACGTTTCACGATGACATTTAAAATTGCAAAAAAACTACTCTTTTAGAGTGATAAATGAGGTAGGAGTGTCATACTTTCGACAAGTAAAAATCAGTTCACATTGTTAATTGCTTTTCATGTGCAATAATGCACTGCTTAAGAATATTATGGTTATTTTTAACTGTGCAAAATACGCGCTTGCTCGGTGTGAAGTTGAAGTGAGTGTTCTCACTCACTTCAACTTCACACCGAGCAAGCGCGCAACTTCACACCGCAATGTTAGAACAAGTCTCATACAGAAAGATGGAGTCGTCATTTATTTATTTTAAATTTTTGATTACTGTTTGATATATTTTTTGAATATATCTTATTTTGTTTTAAGTTTTCCCCATAATGCAATAAGACAAGAAAAATTGAGACGTATATAGCACGTGAAAGAGAAGATGAAATGTTGAATGATGAAAAACCTAATAATTCTACTGTCGTTTGTTCAAAGCATTTTAAAAAGGACGTTATTTATGTCACTAACAAGGATAAAATAAATAAAAAATAATAGCCGTGCCAAATATTTTACAGGTAAAGGAGATATTATATTGATAATGCTTAAATACTTTGTATTCTTAATACCAAATGAGTGACCAAATTAAATAGACTTCATCATAATACCACCTAGTATTTTCAAATATTTCATAAGTATCGTATTTTCAAATACCCATAAATTTATTTGATTGATTATTTTTCGAGTTACAGGTTGTGTGTGAAAATATAATTATTGATTATATTTCGTACTAGCGTTTTTGTAATCTTTTATCGTGAATAAAACAATGTGAATTTAAGTTTATCTTTCTCATCGTATTTCATTAAAAAAAAGTTTTATATGCAATTTCGGCTCATTCCTTTTATAACCTTAGCGCATGGAATCCGTACTGAGTTCTTATTCCGCTTGCTGACTCTCGAGGGATGCGACAACGGCGCTGTACATTGATGCTTTTGTATTATTTATTACGAATTATTTCTATATCAACCATCAATGTACAATCTTGTTTATTTTATAGATGGTATTTGTAATAATTACCTATATAGTATTCGGTGCCAAGATTCCGCCGTGTATTTGTACTGAATCCAATATCTATAGTATTTTTGATCTAAGCTGATAATGTAAAAAGACATATACATTACTATGGTAAATGTTCTCAGAAAATGCAAAGAAAAGAAAAAATCTCGAGTCCGAAAATATATTTTTAATCACTATGTACAATTTTGAACTATTTAGTAAAATTCACACTTAAATACTTGAAAAGCGTAAGATTCCATGTTACATTGATAAACAAAAAAATGCAAATCGGAATATACTACTATAATTAACAACCAAATAAGTTAATATTTAATAAGACATCTACAATATTTTGAGAAAGTTGTAGAATATTCTTTAAATTATATGCATAGACGCCTATCTATTTTTAAGTTCACTTGGTCCACACATGGTCACGTACTGCCCTTGCCCTCTTTTTATTGTTGTAACAGAATCATTGTATTTACTGGCGAATAAAAAGAGTGGCCGTGAGTTTTTCTTGCCAGGTTGTTTCCTCACAGGCTCTACCTATTGCCTTGCGAATCTGGCGGTAAATGTAAATGTAGAAGCATTTTTTTTGACGTTCATAAGTGTTACTTTGTGACCTACATGAATAAAGATATTTTGATTTTGATTGCTATGTAGATTCCAAAAGTTTGCTCGATCGAGATAAACCGTTTTTACCCTTAAAATCTCACCCACCCTCTTCATTATTTTTCCCTTCGTTTTTGTTATATTCTCGTTCTTTTGATACGGATTTCATCCTACTATTATTTTTTTTCACTTTTTACCATTTTCTAATACTGCCCTGGTCTAATAATGTCAATTCAATAATAAAAGAACTTACAGGATATTTCTACATAGAACAGTGTGTAATCAGACGAAAAGCTAATGTAGACTTCAGAACCTTAATTACAGTTCGAAGACCATCCGAAATTTGGGCTGATAATACGAAGTAGTACATTTTAATAGAAATTAGGGATAATTAAAAAATATTTTAAATCATAAGACACTTACCTCTCATCAAGTTGTTGAAGCTGTGAAGGTTGCTGATAATTCATACGTCTGCCATACAGTGACGCACCGCCTTCCGACATGTATCCATCCATTATATCATTGTTACGTCCACAGTCTATTTCACCAAGATTAATACGCCGCAAACAATCTCCATCGGACATGTAACCCGAGGCAATTTCAAGATCGCAATAATCGGGGTTAGAAAATCCAGGACCGTAATTTATCCGATCACGCAATCCCATATTTTCCCTTCCAAAGTTAGCTTTGACTGTGTTTGCGTGATGAGGATAACAGGGCATATTCTTTTGCGTCAATCCTGACGTTCTCATAGGTAGCGTTAAGTGGCTGTTGTATCCTCGAAGCAATGGTCTCATAGGCATTACATTCATTAATGGGTTTTCATCATCACCTAGAGAGTTATCTCGACAGTGAGATGGTGTGCTTGATCGACTATCACTAGATTTGTTCATTTCCGTCAAAGTTCTATTGTGGTCGAATGAAGGTTTTGGTGATCTTTCAATAGTTCTCCTTTGAGCCGCATGTTTTTCCGAAATTTCAGCTTCATTTATGACTTCATTTATGTAAGTAGTATTCATATCTAATCTTTTGTTTGACGTTATGGCACTACTTGTAGTTTTTGATATTTCTGATCCAGATTCGCTAGAAGGACGGTATATAACACTACTATCACTAGAATTAGAATGCTGCCCTGTTGTACTATGAGTAGAATTTGAATGTGAACTCTCTGACATTTGAGAAATATGGTTGTGGCTTCCTGAATTTATAACTGGCATTGGTGACACTACTAATGTTTGTTTCTGTGATATATCTTTACTTAAATTAGATTGCTCTCTACTGTATGGCAATGCACTATTGTTCGTAGAATTTAAACTAGAATTGCTTTGAATAGGACTTAATTGACTATTTGTACTTTTATGAGTAATATGCCTATCATCTTTTGCTATTTTGAACGTTCCTTTGACAGCAGCTGTTGGTTTTGGGATTCCAGTGTGATTGGGTGTGCCAAAATTCTGTCCTGGAGATTGTTGTTGCTGGTTGGTGTAGCTTTTTGAAGACTGAGAATTAATGTTCACATCAGTGTTGCTGTCAGATCGTTTCTCGCTCAGTTTCATTTGGCTGCCCGATAATTTGACCATTTTCGAGGAAGTAGAATTTCTATGATGATCATCGATTTGATGCAATTTTGTATTACTTATAGATTTAGGTGCCGCCAACTTTGATTCTTTATCACGTGACAGTAATTTTGGACTATTTTTTGATTTTTCACTACTACTTGTTCTACCACTACCTTTGGCTAAGTTGGTGGAAGACTCTCTTGGTGATTTGGAATTAACTAACTTAGGTTTTACATTTTTAGCAGACTTTTCTTTTGATAATGTATCGTTTTGTTGCCTTAAATTTTTTGGTCCAACTAAATTGGATGATTTGATATGTGCGTTGTGTGTGTTTGAGGACTCATTAAGACTTAAACTAGAGTCTGATCTCTCACTTTTTGCTGAAGAGAAACCACTGGAAGAGCTAGTACGTTTCGATACTGCTGTACTCTTGCTATTTAGCTTATCATTACTCAATTTGTCTTTATTAAAAAGTTTTAATTTATCGAGCATGGAATGCTTTGTAGGTGTTCCATTTTGGCTAGGTGGAGTTTGAGGAAGTTGCTGTGATAAATTTGATGACGGTATTTTACTCCCAGGTATCAGTAATGAAGAGTTTGGACGAGACCTGCAACAAAAGAGGAAGTATAAAATAAGTTAAATAATATGTTTATTGTAAAATAGATGTACTTTTTTCGTTTTTAATTGTTTAGTAGGTAGCAGAGCACAAAAACGAATCAATATTTAAATTTTTAAAATAAAAAAGTCAGTGGACATAGGAATGAGATAGATCAAATTCGAGCGCTTCAACATTGTCTCTGGCCCGCATTTCCTACTTATTGCAACTGTCTGAGCATTCCAGGACAATGACCGTAATTATACTTTAGTTATTTATCCATTTAATTTTATTAAATTATAATTGTATATTCCGATCTACCGATATTATGAGAAATTAATAAAAACACAAAACCTATAATTATATTATGTAACACGGTATCACCACGGTACGAGACTTCATTAGTAAAAATAACTTGTAAAGCTGGTAAAATACCTAAAGTATATTTTTTAACTTACTTATGTTTATTGTGGAGGTAAAAATAAGTACAATAGTATAATTATATTTATAAGTTTAAAAACCATTCTTCATTGAACTGAATGTTGATGTATTGTAACTTAACAAAATGCATTGATAGAAAATATGCTAAGTACTTTTTTATAAAATAATATACATATAATACCTACATCTAAAAGCCAAACTAAATCAACTACTTATCCATAAGGCCTACAACTAATACTGTACATACACAGTTAATACTAGCCTAAACAAAGTTCCAAACGTAGAAAAAAATTTCTATATTTAATTAGGTACCTACACTTAAATTCTGTTAACTAAATAGCACAAGTTACAATACATTTTCGTATTCGGTACCACGAGGTAACTGATGTTTTTTTGTTTTCCAGTTTTTAAAAGAATAGGGAACACGACACGATATTTAAATATTCACAATAGTAACACTTACCCAGACGATGAATTTGGCGCTCTTGGAATGAAGCTGACAGCGCCTTGTCCCAGCGGACTCGTAGAGCGACTGGAACTAGCTGACAAGCCACTTTTGCCACCTGCAATAAAACAATGGGACGTCTATAATTATTACAATACAATATCTAGACTTAACCATAACTTAGACTTAGGTAATGTAATGACGTCAAGAATACGCTATATTATCGCCGTGGTCACCAACCTGAGCAAATATTATCAGTATAGCGCTATCACTAACAAGATAACAGAGAGCTTTTATCAAAATATGGTATTGAGCACAGAAAATAAATATATTCTAGCACGGGTGGTCTGATAGAGGTGCGCACGCGACTGCCAGACCCTATTCGCTGCACCACGAAGTGGAACATTATAGTCACCAACTTTATTTGACCTATAACAACCCCTCTACATTTAAAACTATAAACTAATAAAAGTACACATCGATTAAAATGCAATGGATCATATTATTCTGGTCCAATGTATGATCGATAGCATACAAATGAAAATAATAATTTGTGACGTCATTTAAATACAAAATGTATGCACGTGCGTAAAACAACCCTAAATAAGGAACATTAATGAGTCAATGATAGCTATGAATATCACACATTATGGGTTTCCATTAAACAAATGTGCTTATTGTATCATGTAGTAGAAGTTCATCTGGTGATGTAGGAGAACAAAGTGAGACTATGATTAGAGACTATCAGTTAAATTATAAAACATTAGCCAACATGTTATTATTAAGACGGAGCGTAGCGGAGTCTTCTCTAAGATGGACCCGATGGAAAATGTATGTAAAACGATACCGGTCGCAATTTTAAACCTATCGACTTAAAATTTGGCATGTAGATAGAACACATTAACATGCTTTGCTGTATAATTTTTGGTATATGTGGCTTTTATAGTTTTTGAGTTATTAATTACGTTCTCCGTCTTATTTATTTCGACGTAACCGCCCGCGTTCCGGCGAATACCTAGTTTACTTACACTCGTATTGGGGTTATGCTGTCCTGTTTCCAATATTATACCATACCTACTCTAATACCTACTAATAAAGATTTGAAAGTTTGTTTGAATTAAATAGGCTCCGAAAATTCTGGACTGATTTGAAAAATGCTTTCACATATATAAAGGTACATTGTACACCTATATACAGCTAGTAACATAGACTATATAACATCATGCTACGATCGGATAGGAGCCGAGTAGCAGAAGTCGCGCCCGAGAGATCCTTCTCGCATTCACCGTCCATAAATATTGTGTTAGTATTTCTATACAAATCTTCGCTTTCCTACACCCTCCTACATAGTTCTTAATAGAAGTAATACTAATCAAAAACAAAGAAAAACTACTGCATATACATAACATAGTAGAAAACAAAGTCGCCCGTTCCGTATGTATGCTTAGATCTTTAAAACTACGCAACGGATTTTAATGCAGTTTTCACCAATAGATATAAGTGGTTCGCGTGGAAGGTTTTTATGTACGTATATAATTTGAATTAATTTGTCAAGCGGCGTCCGTTTGGTCAATTATATTAAGTACATAGGTTTACTTAGTTATAATGGAATAAACATCAAATATCCCATTCAGAAACAGAGTATTGGACACCTGTGATTGTTAGAATTCTAAAAACTTGCAGCTGTTTGGTGACTATCTATGTTGATAGTATCATAACAGTAACATGGGACCTAACAATGCGTAGGTACCTACAGTCAGGTGTTGTTACATACTAAAGGAAGTGCATAGTTGTATTACCACATTGTCAATCAGAATACATCCGTTCTTTATTCGGGCTTGACTGAAGACTATATATATCTACCAGACGGCAAATATTACGTATTATTATCTACAAAAATTAGTACACCAACGTTTTAATTTGTATTGACCCGTACAAGACAAATATAAGATAATTTGTTCTATACGTAGGTAAGAATGGACATAGTAGTCATAACATGTTTACGTGATTTCATTGTCTAATCATAACTTTCCAACTATTTTTTCAAGACTTTAGATTTTTTTTAAAAAGCTACTAAAAAATTAAACTTGCTAGCGTCCAAATAGCAATTAGAAGTAATGGATTTGAATTCCTAATACTTTACCTATTGGTAAGTTATTACAAATATGTACTTTTTTTGCTGACGTTAATAAGTGTTATTTATAACCATAGGAATAAAAATGTAGAAAATATACATAATTATATATTAAAAATATTTACATTGCAAAATATCGTTTAAAAAATCCTCCGCGTCATTGTAGACTGGGAAGGTTCCCAGAATGCTGGCTGTGTTGCCACGTTGGATGGCGATACTTATTCTTTGGGCCAGAAAATAGCCAGCCTTCTGGTCCTACCTAAGAAGCATCGATTAGGCGTTTAGCAATGTCTATGTACTTAAATATAAGCAATGTAGGTAGGTACCTAGTAAGTACCTGACTGAAAAAAAATTGGCACTAGATCAGGTATCCTTAAAAAATATAAGGGCACCTTCGGTAGAGTTGTAGAGTTATCCTCCGGAGTCTATCGTATATCTCTATCGACTCCGGAGTCTCGGGTTCGATCCCCGGTCGGTCGAATCAAATATTTGTGTGATCCATAAATGTCTGTTTCGGAGTTTGGGTGTTTTCTATGTATATTATATATGTATTTAGAAATATATAAGTATGTTTATCAGTTGTCTAGATCCCATACCACCAGCTTATAGCTTAGTTTGGGCTAGATGACGTTGTGTGAAAATGTCCGAAAACATTTATTTATTGACTGAGTTAGCGAAGCGACCGAAGTCTCCGTTTCAACTTGCAGACTGGGGAGATTTTTCTTTCGTCTGTACCTCTACATCTCTACATCTACGGGTTCTGTCAGATCATGTTTGCGGCCGTATTTATCAACCGATTTTCATGAAACTTTACACACACACTCCTTGCTTACAATGAATAACATGTGAATGATATTTTTTGGATTGGATGAAAATGAAAGAGTAATAAAGAAAATTTAAAAATAAATTTTCTAAACAAAGCTCCCGAAGTCTACGGTCTGTCAAGAATGCAATCCGTAACCATAGCAACCCATATAACTAAAAACAAAAGTCATGAAAATAAATACAATTTAAGAATAAACAAAGCCGCTCCCGATGTCTACGGTTCACAGAACCACTAGTTTATAACTTACATAGGTACTTATTATTATTAACGTAAATAATTCAAATTTGTTGTTGTATCTTCATAAATTGTATAAAACAAAGTCCCTTCGTTTCATATGTACCTTACCTATGCTTAGATCTATAAAACTACGCAACGGATTTCGATGCGGTTTTCACCAATGGAAAGAGTGGTTCTCGGGGAAGACTTTTGTGTCTGTCGGTCCCATGTACCTATCTATACATGCTTAAACTATGCAACGGATTTTTTTTTTTAATAGATAGTGATTTAAGAGGAAGGTTTTAGTTTATAATTTGTCACGGGTGAAGCCGCCTGCGTTCGCTAGTTATTTTATAAGTTATAATCGTTGTACTCACATTTAATTTGCCACACTATTTTTACAACTAATTACACTACAACACACTAGTATTATACAATTTATAATGCACGACGAATGAATAAAAGCACTAAGTTGTGTGCCTTATTTACGCGCTGGCGTCACTCTAGAATAACTGAACAGTGTGAGTAGTCGCCGACAACTGAGGATGCATCAGACATCTGTGTGAACCGCTAACCACGATATCAGCAAGGCTCGTCGAGTCTTAAGATAACCCGATTCGTCTGCGAATTATCACAAACTATTTGATGTACGAATTTGTGTCGCTCATTAGAAATCGTAACAAACATGTGAAAATACACAATCTGGTTATACAGACTAGTTTTTAGTTACGATATTAAAATGTATATGTCCTGGATATTTTTATTTCTACTACGGAATTTAGTATTATCGATGTATGTCATGTAAAAAATCAAACCATTTGTTAATTACCAAATTACCAACGCTTCTATAGGTCCTCTGGGAATTGCCCTTCCTAGGTAATTCCCAAAAAAGTGATTGTAAAGTTGAGTCCTAGGACTAGAAAAGTGCAGGAAAGTAGATGCATATAGCTTTATCCTCTTATACCATGGAAAGCTTTGCGAGGGTAAATAAAATAACCTTCAATGAAAACACACAAATCCAATAATCTGAGTAACCAAGATAATATAGCTGCTCCCCTATCTCTTCCGCCGTACGTGGCTCCCCTCGGATCAAGTTGCAAAGCGGCAGCATACATTCGTATTGTATACCTACTACGAGTATTATGATAACAATATTTAAATTATTCATACAGTTCTTAAAGATATCATTAAATTAAACTTCTTTAAATTCTTTTATCAATCAGAGAAGGAAATTATTCCTTGGTATCTCGGATCAATGTAATCGTGGCATTACACTAAACTTGTTAATATGACATTTATTTGATGGTCTACTAGATGATAACCTCTCAACATATTAACATATGACTGCTTCGGTGGCGTGGTCGGTAGTGCATCGGCTTTCGACGCCGGAGTCTCGGGTTCGATTCCCGGTCGGGACAAACTTTGTGTGATGACATATGCGTTTGTACCGAAGTCTGGATGTTTCCTATGTATAATATGTATGTATTTACAAAAAAAAATGTATATAAGTATTTATATCAGTTTATCTAGTACTCATATCACAAGCTCTGCTTAGTTTGAGACTAGATGGCGTTGTGTGCATTGTCCTAATATATTTATTTATTTATTTATTTATTTATATACGTAATAACAGAGCCACTTCAGCTACTATTCGACTACAATTTATCAATATTATACGAGTACACTAGCTGTACACTGAGTCCTTACAATTTTGTATTCAACAACCCTTACATTATAAGAAGTCGTTATAAAATATCAATCACTATAAAATTATTATATTATCACTCATATTTTTTAAATGATGAATTAACTAAATGAGTTACTAAATAATTATTATAACTACCTAATCCTAGATAAGACAAGTGTAACATCCTATCTTAAGATAAAGGGTTGATTAATCACATGTGTAATATTCTGTATGTCAGCGATAGTGCGTAGGCCAGTAATAAAACAAAATGTCCTTTCCACACTTGTCAAGAGTAAGTGAATAAACTTGGTCTACGTCATTGGATTAGAACCCGGGCTCATTTTTAGGGACCCTGCGTTTAAGTTGCGTTTACGACGGACAAATGGACCTGTTGAAATATTTTTATGTGCGAAGGGTCTTCTTAATTTATTTTCAAGCTTTTGGGAAATTGTGATGGATATGAAATATTTCCTAATACTTCAGTTGAGTAAAATGTTTCTTACGACAATTGCGATGTACAAAGGAGGTAAAGGTTATGATGATATATGTGTTCGTATTAATGTTCATCCATATAAACCACAAAACGTCATCTTTGGGGAGTTGAAAGTAAGTATTCAATGGAAAGACCTCAATAGAAAACTACTACAACTAACTCCCAATACAATAAAGGTGCAAGGGGTCGTAGATATCCAAGCCAACTTTACCTGCAAGTGGACTACTTGCCGATCAACAGACAATGCTCTGGCGGCAATATTTAGGCCTATCATGTGGGACCAACCAACGTTACTTGTGAAAAGCGATCTTCGGAGAACAAGGCGTACTACTAAGATGTTTACCTGCATGAGGTGTAGCCGGCAGAGGTCGCTTGTCGGGCGGGGCACGGCGGACGGCTACTGCAGATGCTGGCAGTGGGATCGACGTTTGCAGCACCGACACTTGCCTGCACAAAAAATACACCATTTTTAATTGGAACGAAATAGGTACGTACTAAGTTTAAAGTCGTTGTAAACTCGTAGATAATAATAGGTAGTCATCGCTCCTAAAACCTATGTTTAATTGTCGCTCAGACTCTTAACTGACTACTTACACAGTCATAAAGTCAGTTAAGTAATACACAAAAAAATAGTTTTAAACATCGTTTAGTTAATCAACGGTTATTAGGACTACCTAACTGCAGTTCTCCAGCTGCAACTACATGTGTTAAATTGATCCAAATTCTCGTATGTCACCTAGCTGTTCATTTTAATTACAACAATGAACTATATAACGTTGTTTGTAGCGTACACGCGTACGCATAAACGGTCAATAAGTACGCACCCAATGATACGCTTCGAATCCTATTAGGTCCTATCCGATACCCTGCAGCTGTTGAGTGATGGGTAATTCCCTATCTTTATGTGTCTGATAAACTGGAAAACAGTGTTTGAAGTCCACGTCCAATAACGTCCGTTTGGATAAAAGTAGGTACGAAGAAAATTAAGATCATAGTATATTATGTTTATTGCTGCTTGTAGACTTGTAGATTCTTATAATGTAGAGATCCATTCTTATGATCATTATAAAAATGGCTCTAGTACAAAATGGTATTATATTATAATATAAGGAAATACCATTTTGTACATTTAAAATAGGAAATGTAGCATGCAGGTAACATACTAATCTAAAATCTCAATTCAGAAGCCGGCCGTAAGTAGTGTTTAGTTAAAGTTTTATGTTAGCTATTTCCTATTAGGTACCTTAATCTTATTCCGACTAAAATGTTTTATGGCATAACTTACTTATTGACTTAAAAAAGTTTTTTTTTCTATAATAATGCCCGCGACTACAGAATTCTAGTAAAGTTTTCCAATGTCATTTCAAATAGGAAATTGAACTCGGGATGAAAACTATCATGTGTCAGTTCAACTACCTACAGTTTATTTTATTACTAGCGGACGCCCGCAGCATCACCCGCTTGGCAAATAATATACACAAAAACCTTCCTCGAGAACCACTCTATCCATTGGTGAAAACCGCATCAAAATCCGTTGCGTAGTTTTAAAGATCTAAGCATACGTACGGACGGACAGACTTTGTTTTATACTATGTTATGATACCGTGATGAAGCAACAAACACACAAAAGCTTTCCCGTTTGTCATACTAAGTAGGATCTATAATAAGATCCTTTATTGGGAATAGATTTTTTTGAAAGCCGTTTGATCTTGCAATAGTTATTTTCTCGAGATAAGGGATGAATATTAAAGGTATTCAGAGTCATCCGAATATGTATTTGGTAACGGCTTTCGAAGCTTTGAGATCTTGTCATGAGGAATCCGGTAGGCTCATCTCTCATATTGACGCACTGAAATTATTTCATCCTTCAATGACTATTGACTGTACCCATCTACAGAACCCATTATTAGCTGCCTCAGCGTTAGATCGGGCGCTTTAGATGGTTAGTTCTTGATTGGATAGATTGTATTAATTCTAGTAAATTGGCTGACTACTGCGTGATGAAGTCCGTCGAAACTTGTAATATAATAAGAATACACCCACTCGCTTCGCTACTATTGTATTTCTATGGTTACTATGTTACCAGTGATAGAAGTCATGAGTTCGAGGCCGGGGCGCGTTCTTCCTGTCGGATTAAGATTTTGTAAGTATCTACAATCTGCATATAGGTTGAGTAACCATTTTATTTATCATGTTAAAAAATATTTTTTGATGTGGAGAAGTTTAATTAAATCATTATCTATAATAGCTTTGAATTACTCGTACAAATTTAGTGTAAGAGACTTTTTTAGTTTACTTAGATACTAGGTACGTACATTTTACAAATGCATGGTCGTATAGGACCGTGTACGACGACCGTGTTGCTCTATGGCTATTCCAGACGAGAAAAATAAATTGCTACGTACCTATGTAGGTACAGTCTCTGTCGGTATAAATCTTCTAGTTTTATGGTAAGGTATACCTACCATTTGTGGCTAAGTAACGCTCATTTCATTTAGTACAAGGAAAAGTATAAAGTTTTTAACTATTTTAAGTCTCATTGTGGTTAAAAAAAATTATTTTGAGTCCAAAATTAGATGTGTAGGAAGGAAGGCTAATAAATTAAGTAAGTAGATACTTACGTACTAAGAATGTGTAGCGAAGTTTGCAGATGTGATAAAAAAACGCAAATCTCAATTACATACCATCTTACCTATTTTTGATTTTTAATTTTCAGAATTTTCACACAATAATGATTTGTCAGCCTAATTAAACTAGGTACCTATAACAGGAATCAGAATTGTATACTTATTACATGGTAGGTAGTAGGTACCTACTAACTGTGAACTGTAAACGCAGTGACAAAAATATTAACTGTAGAGAGGTTATTAAGAAAATAATAATAATGTCTAATGTAGATAAGCAATCAAAAATAATACTAGGTACTCCCGTATACTGCTTTCCACTCTGTCGTCGTCGACGGCAGCACGATCGTGGGTCACGACTTCATAATAAACTACTGTCTAGGAAGCCCTCGCGTGTCGTACTCCTGACAACTTAATGCTATCTTTATAAAACGTATTTAGAAAATTACAAGTTTAGGTTAGCAAACAGACTTAAACCAATGATATACCTGATACCAACATTATTGTAAAATAAGTAGGTACAGCGTGACCATCCAACGATGGTCAGAGTTCGTTGAATCCGTAAAATTGATTCGCTGTTTCCTCTACTCGATACTAGGTGGCGCTACTTATATTTTAATTATTGTACATAATACGACTCATTGAAAAGAAAATATTTGCCTAGGCATTTAAAAATAAAGTATTTAGATATAAAAATCACAGAAATAAAATACTTGGTAATAAACAGACCTGTAAGATCAATATAATAAGCAGTAGAGCCTTTATTCTTAACAAAGTTAAAATCTGATTAGCTTTTACCATTCTGTTAAAAGAAGACCTTTCAAGTGAAATAGAAAATTCATTTAATTCTTCATTCGTATATTTCTTTTTATTCCGGACTGAAGCTTTGTGTCGATACATCTTAATGCAATAGTCTGCGGTCTAGACGAAGATTGATTTTTTTTATTGGGACACCACAGATAAAGAAATAAGATAAGAAACAACGGACATGACATTTTAAATTGGACCAAATAACGGCAAATATATATTATCAGTACGATTACATCAATATAATGGACTTAACATATACCTACTCTATGAGTTGAATGACGATTCTGTAATTGTGTCCACTAAAATGGAAATTATGTCAATTTTGTAAATCGTTCTGTAATTACGTTTGAACGTAGGTACCAAAGTAGGTATGAGATAAATTTATAGATTTATAGATTTATACATACATACATAAAATCACGCCTCTTTCCCAGTGGGGTAGGCAGAGACCACGGATTTCCACTTGCTACGATCCTGGCATACTTCTTTCGCTTCCTCAACTTTCATTAATGTATTCATGCATGCTAGCCGGTTATCGGTGCTTTTAACCTAGCCTGTATTCAAGACCCTTACTAGCTTGTCCATTCACACTCGCTTCATCTGTTCTGTCAGTCTCCTATCATCCATCCTCTCTACGTGACCGAACCATCTAAGCATATCTTTTTAAATTTTTGTCACTACATCTTCTGTCACACCAGAACGTTCCCGTTCAGATTTATCCATCATTTATTTAAATCCATCATTTATTTAAACTGCTTTGATGATTGCTGTCGAAAACAATGAAGGCGAACTTCTCATAGTGCTGTTTATTGGCGTGTGGTTCACATATACAGTTATAGCGTATTTTTTGGTACAATTATTGTTGTATGCTCCACAAAATAAGTAGGTCTTATTTTATGTATGCTCCGTATGCAGATAACAGTCTAGACTCCTTATAATTATATATCAGAACGTGATGTTATTATGATATAATTCAGGGTTTACCAATATCGGAATTTGGAACCATTCTTTTTTGAGAAGTCAGTTGATGTATCTATTACGTAAGGTGAACTGCATCCCGGCCAAATAGTAGACGTCGTACATATAGACGTGGTACCATAGTTGTATCTATAGGTTAATTTATATAGGTACTCGTTCGATTCCTTTCCAGTTTAATAATGTCCATTATGGACTGCCTATGTAAATTCGTGAGTACCTATACGGTCCGTAGGTTATATTGATTATAATGATTATTCCGAGAGCAATTTAGTGCACTATGCCACAGAGAATAGGCCCTTCCGAGTGAGTGAGACCTGGGGGCGCTCGGTAATGGACGTAGGAGCGGATGCCGGCGCGGACTTGAAAAAGGGTCTATTTGGTTGACTGGCTTTGATCAATAATGAGGGCGATAACAAAACAAGAGAGCAAGCGCAAGCGCAAGGCTTATAAGGTAATTTGCGGGTGACTATGACAAGCGAAGTTTGATTCACCATAGGTATCAGAGACTCAAAAGTTTGGCTTAAATTATATTCTGATACCTACAACTAGTTGTAGCGTATATACCTAAGGGAAGGAAAGAAATCTGAGTGTATTAAATGCCTTCGTGTGAACGTGAATATGCGTGTGTTCCATAAATGGCAATGTACGAGTATGAAAGCTAAATATCATAGTACCGTTCTGGGTAGTTCTGACTGACATTTGCAAATAGGTAAGTACACATACCTAATTCTAAAATTATAGCCATCGCAAACTAGGCGACATGTCGCCGCGTCTACTCGCAGCATCTTGTTGCGGCGTTTTCGTTTGCATTTGACGCGGAGCTGTCGCTAGCGTCGGCGACTAGTCGTTACGACAGACGTCGTGCAGGATGCGATCATTAGTAGTGGAGTATTCGAGAGAGACGGTTGTTGTTCATCTTGTGAGTGAATATGGAGCCTCTAGTTGCACTGTCGCGCGACTGTCGTCGTATGTGCGCGTGCACAGCGCGTCTAGACGCGGCGACAAGTAGCGAGCGCGAGTGACTCCCCTAGCTTGTCGTCGCGACTCTGCGACGCTGTCGCCAAGTGTGCGAAGCTTTGAACCACATATATGAAATTGACGGCCGCAGCCTGTCGTCGCGTCTAGTCGCCGAGCTGTCGCGTGTCGCCTAGTGTGCGCCTAGACTTAGGTAACAATATTGGCGGCTATATGCCGCAGGGGCTGGTCTGCGCGTGACACTTCCAAAACGGGACAACTGCGCGTGACGTGAGCATCCGGACCGGGTCGTGTCGTTCGGAAATAGAGGCTGTCGTGGGACCCGCGCCGCGTGATATCGCATCGTTACATTTCACGCGAGTGACGTTTATTGGGTGGCTCTTTGCAATATAGGGTGTCATTTGACATGTTCGATGTGCTCGACTTGAATTTGGAATGACAATGAGTACTGTTCTGTTAAGTCACAGATATGAGAATACTATCCTAAGTACGTACTTATTATGTTTCCAAAAACATTTTATTGCATTCTCCTTTACTTACATACCTACTGAGTATTATAAATTGTTTCTATCATTTATTTGTTTCTTTAATATTTAAAGCCTATCCTTTTTCTATACTAGTCCACACCAACCAGCCTCAGAGTTTACGCAAGTGTAGCCTATAGATTAATTTTTGCGGCATTCATTTTAATAATCCGCGGTCGTTAAACTGATTTTGGACTCATTAAAAGGTCACGCTAACAAAGACGCGAGTGTAGACTTATGCGTAGGCTATTCGACAAGCTGTTACACGGTTGAAAATGGCTGTTTAAAACAGATTTTTGCTGGCTGGCTACACGATTTAAAACCTACAGTGTTCCATACATACGTCGTACGGGTATGAAGTAATTTGGTTTAAAACAACTGTCTACACGATTCTAAAACTCTGTTTCAAACAGCCGTGTATATCTCCCTTGAAGCCTTTGGATACTTGCAACTCTAAAAGAGTCACAAGCTCATTATTTAAGACATTATTAACTTTTAAACTTTCTCGTTTCATAATCTATAATATTTCGACGTCTATAAGTACATACGTAAATAATGATAGTCCAGCTGTGACAGCCGGTGTAAACCTGGTCGAAACGTCAGGCAAATTATGCATATCTACGCCAGTGTATAGGTAGAACTTATACTGTGTCTACACCGTATTTTGAGTTAATTCCCGTGCTAAAGTAAAACAAGGACACAAGTTGGATATTAGTAAAATAATTTACTTACAGGTTGTGTATGTGTAGATCACTACTTAATTTCACGTCTAATACTCAAATTTATACCTAATGGAAATCAATACCTATGAATATTTAATTGCTACGTTCATAATTCATGAATAATTTATAAGAAACTTGGATAGTTACTATTAACTGTTTTCTCATTATAGAAAGCTATTAATATCTAGTACAAAGGGTGATAAGGGCTTGTATATTCTGCCGTGGTATAACTAGAATGCCGTTATCTACCGAAACCACTTTTTTAAATAAGCGCGAAAAACGTGAGAAAATCTTTAAATTGATGTAACTCATTAATGACAAATCATAACTAAAAATTAAAAATATCAAAAGATAGGTAAATTGGAGTACTTTTAAATGCCATCTATGAATTTTAGTACTCGGAACATATTTTTATATAAAAAACGTTTTATGCGTTTTAGTTTAACATCTCTAATACAAAGAGGTCAGAGGGTATAAGCTAAAACGCCGCTATGCATAGCGTAACGGCATTTTAGTGTAAAACTAATAAGAAATAACAATGTCCAATAATATTCTTTAAAAAACTACAATAATAATTGACTAAAACGCCGTTACAACACATTGAGTCGTTTTAGCTAAATAAAAAGAGCCGTGAACTTGCTATATGTTAGACTTAAATGCAGCTAATGTCATTTTACCGCTTTTATGTATATTATCCTAGGCATATTATTAAGAAACTTGAAGCATTGTTAAACTTAAACGCAGTTAATTAAAAGAACCCTAAATCTTAACGGCACTATAGCGACACAATGCCGAGATGATAAGTGAGCAAATTTATGAAACCGTAGTTAAGAATAAAAATAAAACATTTTTTTTTATTAAAATCGTTGTTTTATTGACCAAAGTCAGTCTTTACACGTTTAAAATTACCACTTAGTAGGTATAAAAATGAGCATAATTATAATAATATAAATTTTAAAAAAATTATAAAAAATTATATTTTTTTTCTTAAAACTAGCATATAGCAACATTCAAATATTCAAATGTTAGTAATTTACATTATAAAACTTTAATATTTTTTTTTATATTGGGTTCGCCAAATTGACGCCGCCCGCCTGGTGGTAAGTCGTGACGACGTCTAGCGATTGTGGGCCACTCTCACAGCGCACAATACTATAGACAGTGGCCCTCAACTTGACGACCTACTGATGTGCCTCTTCACGCTCCGCTTAAAGAACCCAGGGTTATATGTGGGAGGAAACATGTGCACAGGCAGGGCGTTCCAGGCCACTATCGTTCGGCAGAGAAACGTACGTTTAAAACGTTCGGTTCTCGCGAACATGCTATCCACTGTGTGGGAGTGGCATCTCTGCCCGGCACGCGTTGTTCGGGATCGGAAGGAAGAGGGTGGGATCAGATTGAAGAGCTCTTCAGAACACTCGCCGTGGTAAATACGGTAGAATGCGGCCAAGAAAGCTATTGTTCGGCGCTGAGCTAGCGGCTCAATGCTTCCCGTTACCTCCGGACAATCTATAATACGGATAGCCCGTCGCTGCATAGCGTCGAGAGCGTCCAGCAAATACTTCGCGGAGCCGTCCCAGAGGTGAGAGCAGTATTCGACGCAGGGTCTTATCTAAAAGAATCGCTTTACCTTATTCAGTATTCCTAGTTTCCGCGAAGCTGCCCTATACATCTTTCGATGTAGTTTTTATTATTGAGCTCTCGACGAAGAACGTCTATGCCAAGGATGTCAAGGTTGTCCTTTATTAGTAATAATGCATTCTGAAGAGAGGGT